>CAJNOP010000760.1:40426-60340 GCA_905250075.1 Rotaria sp. Silwood1
TAAGAATCTCTCCAATTTATTTCTGTGATTCGGACAGAAATTTTCCTTTGTTGGGAAGAGAGGTTGTCGAAGCCGGAAAACTGCCTTGAAACTTATACTTATTGTTTTCTTCAAAAATATATGTGAGTTCCACAGAACTAAATATTTAATAGGAATACTCATGATTGGAATTGGAACATATGAGTTAAGAGGAGAGTTAGCAGTGAAGTAATTCTGTAGTGTTGGTCTGATTATGTAAAATTATAGATAGACCAAATTCACGACATTTTTAAGAAGGATGGATGCGTTCACTTCACTGATTTCGTTGAGGATTATAAATAAAAGCACTGAAGATGTTATACCCTAAAAGAATCAGTGTGCCTTCGTCTCAGTGAGTTCCACTGTCCGTTCAGTCAGTTTCAGTGACATCAGTATGGTTTAATCAATACTCATAGAACAATTTGTTGAATATCAATGCATAAGTAAACATTGATTTATGAACAATGTCTAGCTTATGAAGTACTATTAAATATGATATTGATCTTGAAAAGATTTTAGTTATAAATATCTGAACTTGTAAAATATCATGTGCTATGCATTTGAAATACTAAAAGTGTCCGATATTTTTATCAAAAATCATCAATACCTATCAAAGTCAATGTCATTCTTGAACTGACAAACTTAGAAAAATTATTTGAAATCCTTGTATGATAAAATTTCTATTGCATTATTTACAATTCACAGACTTTGTGTAAAGAGATTGTATTGAGTACATTACGATATTAATTTGCAAGCAATTATGCATTTTATTTTTTTTGCAAATCCCATGATTATTATTTTGATCGAAAAAAATTCATTTTTTCCATACGATGTATCAAATAATAATAATAATATTCCATTGAATGATTGTTAGACATAGACTTGTTAGAAAATCAATATAAGATTATTTGACATTAAAACTGAACTATTGAGCAAAGTAATACAAAAACCGAACTCAAGAAAAAAATCTGATTAATTTCCAGTGTGATCATTACATTGATCCAACTAAATTATATAATTCACTGAGAGAAAAAGAAAAAAAAGTTTATGATTTAACTTGAAAAACAAAAGTTATATTTGTCAACAAATATTTACAAAAGCAATAAAGTATATGATACTAAATCTTATAGGTCGTATTTATTAAATAAATTAATTTATATACTGTTATTAGTAAACATTCAATCCCTTAGATATGCTAATATCATTAAACTATATTTTTTCAAAAACAAAACGTTCGAAATATATAAAGAGAAATATGGGCAATGGTATTGACTCGATATCAACTATATAGGAAAAAATATATATCGAAATTTTTTGCTTTCGGACTTTTTATTCATATATAGATGAATTGCGAATTTATTGTACCGTTCTATAAAAAATATGGACGAAAAAAACTTTTCAATTTTGAAAATAATGATTAGAGGATTCTATAGTACTATATGAGAGGAGAATATGAAAAACCATAAAGATTGATTGAGAAGAACTCGACTTATTGAAATTTTACATATACGAATATAATGGTACAATAATTTTACAATTCATCCATATACATGAATATAATGTATTACGTTCATCAAAATAAAAAGGTAATTTGATTTTTTTTCTACTATCTTTTGCTTTTCGATATTTTTTCAAGTATTAATATGTTTCGATATTATCTTGTATGCAGTATTCACTGCACACAAATCATTAAAGCAGAACGTTTTGTGCACAACGTGCGCATCTTTTTTGAATACGTCCGCAATAGAGTATGTCGCAAAAAATAAAAAAAAAGGGAAAAAAAACCAAGCACATTAACGAAGAATAAGAAACGTACAAATGAGCCTTACTGCAAAGGTAAAATAAAGAATCATTCGACAAAACAAGCAAATAGTGTTACACACACACAACATCAAGTCTATTCAACAGCGCTTTTTACATTAAATAATTCTCAAAATATTCGATTTCAATAATTTCGTTGTGGTGAGTAACTTATCAAAATAATGCTAAGAGTAGAAGCAAGCTTATTAAATAACATACAAACACATATTGTCAATCTAATTTATACATTAGACACAATTTAGATAGATATGAAATCAATTTCAATGATCGATTTATAATCAGGTTTTTTTTTATTGGCAGTTGACTTGATTCACTTTGCTATCTCCATTTCACTTTTATTTATAGTTTTAATTAATCTCAATTTATGAACGATTTCTTTACATTATATAATTAGTTTACTTTCTTTTTTGCCGATACTATAACATCATGTTGAGTTAGTTAAGAGACGAGCCTTGAGCTATCAACATAATATGAGTAAAGTTTTGGTGATAATAAGTATAAAAGTGCTAATCAAAACAAAAGTAAAATCTTCATGTCAGTGAGGATGAAGATAAAAAGTTTTACTTCTTTCAACACTGTCTCAGGGTCAACTTAAAATGCTTCGCATCGTATAGCAATGAAAAATAATAGGAATCTGAAAATCTTTGAACTATTGTATATAATATCAACGTGAAGCCGTAATATTTTGTGTCACACGGCAAACTTTAAGGGAGATCTTAAGTAGTTTTAATCTGGCATTTTTTCTGTGAGGAAAGTCACGATAAGTTTGAGATTGACTCAAATTTTTGCATGCGACACTTTCACGTAACATTAATTTTTTCTATTCTCTTCGTGTTAAGCTAATAATTCTTACAAGATAATGAAGTAGCAAAGTTTTTATATTTTTTTCATGAAAAAGATTTATCCATGAGGTCTATTAAGATATACTTTATTCTATTAAATATACTAGCTCTACTAAGATATAGCCAGATCTATCAGAATTTATAGGACCTGAACAGATCTTGTTTTCGTTATGAATATGTTTCCGCTCTAATTCACATTCTGTGTGTATACTTCCGATCTAACTCTCATTTTCAAAAAATAAAAAAATCGTTAGTATCAGTACGGTAGCATCTCACAGGCAGCAATTCCATGTACAAAAATATCGCGCAAGAAGTTTGACGCTAGACTGCAATCTGAAAGACCGGCATCAAAAATGCCTGACACTGGTCACCAATCTGAAAACATGAAGACAAAAAAGTTTCAGTCATACAACGTCTGAAACCGTGAGCACAAAAACTAGGATTCACACTGAGATGCTCTGTATGGTATCCTGTCATTTGCGAGTATACAGTCGAAAATTCAAAGTTTATTAAATTAAATTATATTTCATTTTTCAATTAATTTGAATTTTTCACATTAAAAGTGATTGAAAGTGTCAAATTTTCTATTTTTAATCCGTTAAAACTCATTTCTTCAAAACAAAACTCCGAAAATTAAAATCGTTGCTTTTATTATTTAATATTTTTTACTGAAACGAATTTTAACAGCTATTTTGTTTGAAGAATTGAAATTTGTAGAGTTTGCTCTTGTTTTTTTATGTTATTTCTATACTTTTTTTGGGAAGATGTGGAGTTCGCTCGTATTTTCAATACAATTTCTATCTATAAATTTAGGAAGATGTAGAGTTCGCTTGATATATGCCTGGAGGGTTTCGATGTATTCAGCTCTTATTAGTAGAGTGTGCTAAACTACGTAGTGCTCTTCTTCTTTTTCTAAATTGAGTCTCATATTTAGAGTTCATTGGGCCGAATTACCGATATGAATGACATAAGCCTATTTTTGCGTGGGAACTCTATGTAGTTTCCATACTAACATAAGATAAACAGTCCACTGAAAAGAAACTAATTGGAACCCAAATATATAATTATTCAACAACAAAACTGTGGAAACAATGTAAACAGGACAAGATTTAGGTGTTGGTATTGGAGTTCTCTTCAAACAAGCGTCCATCGAGGTCACATTTTGAATGGATGTTGAATCATGCTTGTGGAACATGAGAGAAACAATTCAAAGCTCCCCTCGATCTTCATCCAAACTTTCTTTTTTTTTCGCCCCTTGCTCGAGCTATATTAGGGTTCGTTTTTCAATATGAAAATTAAGCATATCACCTTCCAAAAGGTGTTCCTGATTAAGATTCATAGTACTTAAACTAAATCTATGATCTAGCTACGTTCCAAAAAAGTTTTTATAAAAACTTTCTCGCGATCAACCTATTTCAGTGACGTCGCTTAAAATGCGAAAAGATTTCATTGGCGTTTTTTCAAAACAATTTCTTCGATAGTATACCTCACTTATAAAATCTTCTTTTTGGTGAAGCAGCAAAATCCATAATTAATTCAGAGCTGATAAAACCTTTTGAATCGAATACCTTGAAATGTGAAACAAATTTTCTTTCGCTGCCATGTTCTTACACTGATCTTTCAAAATGAGAAGTGACGCTCTCAGACCGCATTCGCTTACCTTCAAACAGACTACACGCGACACTTCGAAATCTTTTTTACATTTAGTTAGATTTATGCTGGATTTTCTAGCGGACTCTACAACTTCCTATGCTAAATGTTAGATTGCATTGAAAGCGCTAGGGAACTCTACATCTTCCTAAACTAAAATATAGAAATTGCATTGAAAACAGAAGCGGACTCTACATCTTCCTAAATCTATAGATAGAAATTGTACAGCCTTAACAGACAGTTCAAAAGGTAATAGGAGTACTTTTAAACACAGTCGTACTCTACGAAAAGTGGATATCCTTTCCGTATGTTGGAAACAAAAGCTCGTTATAGTTAGCAATAAATTCCAATTTTTAGTGTTCCAGCATCTATAGAAAGTCCTAGGTGAAGAACTGAGATGAGGTTTTTTTCCAGAAAGTATTTATTTTAGTTTCTCCTTTAATAAATTTAAAAGAGTTGAACGAAGTTTTCTTCGATAGATCTAGATATCATTATAAGATCAAAACCTATTTTAAGTCATAGAGCAAGATTCGTGCTACAAAACTGTATACTTGGCTACTTTGCAGATCTCTATTCTGATACAGAATTTTATGAACAATCATCAATAACTTCTTAGCCTAATTCTTTTGTTCCGATGGATTATTTAATTCGTAATTGTCACTGATGAAAACTGTCTTAGCGGTTCGAAAACGATCAAATAAAAGACTATTCAACGAGTATAAATTAATCGATGCTCAATTGCCAACACGCACTCTTTTTGTCCTCGTAAGATAAGGATGTAGTCGAGAAAACTTGTTTTATGACTCAATCTCTGATGAATTTCTCACAGAGTTTCTGCTGCTCTTCCCCCCATTCTCAGTCTAATGAAATATCAAAGGCCAGAATAATTTTCAGCATAGAAAACTTCATCCACCAGACAACATTAGATATTGTTCTTGCGTGCTTTGTGAGTTTATGAATCATAACACTTAAACTTCATGAATCGATCAAATATAACCATATCTTTCATGTATGTGACCTTCTTATCAATTGATTTTGCACATCGAAATACAATACTGTATATAATCTTTCAAGTTCTATTTATTAAGCAATTTAAGTTTCAGTATGGAGGAGTCGTATACGAGACAGAGAACCACTTTAAAGTGGAATCTTATGTACAGTATCGATTGCTCAATTAGCTACTTGATCTGCCTGAACTTTCATCAATCAGTCTGTGTTATATCTTCTAATTATACCTTCACACTTTGAGGAAACTCGAACGTTAAATGAGAGTTTCGATGCCTAAGAGCATACTCGAAACAGACTACTACCTTTAGTGAACATTTGCTTTGTGTTGTCTCACGATACGAGAAAATTTTCGAGAAATAGGCAGTCTTCTATTGACGAGCATCTTTCTTCTTAAGGGTGTGGGTGTGCTGGTATGGAAGATGGGTGTAGGGCATGACTGTGGTGTGGATGTGGATGTCGTGTTGCATGTGAGTTTCCAATTTGATCAGCCCACCCACACCCACACCCCACATTAATAAGAATTATACCATTTTGTAGAGAATTTCATTTTTCCTGAGACACCTGTTAGAAGATATTATTGATAAAAATCAAATATTACTACTTGTTAATATTTTATATGATTATAAATCTATTCTGACGATTCTAAAGTAGCTAATGAAAGAGATCTCTAGAATACTATGTTTTGATTTAAACAACATTTTAACTTTATGATAATAAGAAAATTACTAATTACACATAAGCATAAGTTAAAAGCTTACCAGAGTCAGACTCATACTGAGTCAAATAAAAACTTGACTAGATTTTTGAATACCAAGCTTCCATATTATCTATGTACAACTTACAATGGAAGGTCGAGAACTATTGAGCAGTAAGATTGACCTTGTTCGGGTGAAATGATTACTCTCATCGAGAAACTAACGTATTTAAAATATGAGCTGCTGATGGCGTACCTGGAGAGAGATTTTCAATTTTTATGTTATGCATTATTTGGGTAAAGAAGCATGATAATATATGATCTATTAACATTAACCTTTTTATAAAATGATCAAATTTTTTAAGACGCAAGTGTCGAAAATCCTCATGAGTGTTACTAACAATATCTACTCTTCTTAAAATACGACTTCCTCTGTAGTTTAACGGCACTGAATAGGACATTGAAAATTATTACACATAAATATCCAGCAGTCATCAATACGATACTTGACTTTATTTTACGAGAAATCAATGAAGGATACAAAATAATATTTCAAAAGATGTACTATAGTTGAAGATGAAGGTCTTTAATCAAATGATAATAGCAAAGCTGCTTTTGGGACCAAGCGCAAATGAATAAGGTTCGCTCTTCACAACCAGAAACTGAACAATAAAGGTCATAAAATTTAAAACAAATCTCTTTTGGTTTCTTTATTTCGCCAATTGTTTCATTGAGTATTTTAGCTTGCACAAATCCGGACTTGATAAGGCTTTTAAATTATGGAGCAGATAACTGATTGTGAATAATAGAATGCATATTTACGAAATATTGACGATTGTCCAAATTCATTTCTGTTCGATTGATATGAATATAATGTTCAATTTTCTCATGAATAAATCGCCAGGAACGAAACAAGGATAGATCTTGTGGTTGAATATAGCCAGTTGATCATTTCAGAAAAATTAATAACTGACTGTCTTAATGTGGAAATACTTCTCTAAATTTTTTTAGATCAGCTTGAGTTGTCCAACAATCAAGGAAAAGAAGGAATTTCCTACCAACCAAACGACGTAAAACTTCATTTAAAAATACGCGATGCTTTTCATCGCTGCTTTTTCCAGATTTTGAAGCCTGTACTACGTCATTTGGTGGTACAATTAAATCTTTTTCTTCTCTTTTACCGACTTCATTTTTCTTTTCCTGGAGAATGAGAAAGAATTTGTGTAATAATTGACCATCAGCCGATGTAATCGGCTGCACGGTATAAGAGTGCGTGATATTATTCATCTTTTTAATAGTAACTTTGGTTGTTCTTTCACCAGTGAATGAGAGAGTTCTTGGAGAAACATATTCTTGTTGAAATGAACAATGGTCACTGTTTTAAATTCGATGAGAAGAATAATTAGAAATTGAAAATCTTTGATTTTCAATCCAATCATAAGCATCTAAAATACACATATATATTGCATTAATATAAACAGATTAGATCTTAAATAAGAACGTATATACCTTCCAAACCGAATTTTTTTCTGGTTGAAAAAACTCGAATAATAAGTTTGTTGTATCTTATTCATGATATTCCATGTTCTTTCTTGAAGTCCTTGATAAATGTGTTACTTGCTTTGAAATTTTCCCAATTTAGTTCTCTTGCTTTTTGGATTGCAAAAAGTTCTAAATCAATATCATGAATTGCTTCTTTTTCAATTGCTCTTTTCATATAAAATTGATTCCACATAAATTCGTTGATGCTTTTTACTTTTTCTAATCTTGTACCATTCTTCTTAATGTATTCTCTAAATCTTGTAATATAATGCATGTATTTGACTTTTCGAGATCTATTCTTGATAGATGCAAATTTATAATTTGGATGTTCATCAACCAATTCCACTATCTTTTCCATCTCTTCTAATGTAAAATAAGTCTGAATCTCTAATAATTCATTTTCATCATAGTCACCAATATTTTCATCATCAGTTGATTCTTTTTCATCAGTACTGTCTTTTTCATCCGTAGTTTCATTATATTCATCATGAAAATCGAGACTTTGATAAGTATATAATTCATGAAAGTAACCATCTTTAAATGTCTTTAAAATCTCGAATAATTGTTGTGAAGCAAAAATTTCATCAGCACTTGTTGGTGAGTCTTCAGAGGAAAATTCTAATTGTGTTAAATAGAGAAGATGTTTCGCAATATTTATCAAATTCATTTTTTTAATTGATGAGACTAATCTTTACAAGTGTTCGTCGTAAAAGAAACTACGAAACAATGTTACTTCGAATGTGCGCGTGATTGATACTTATGAATACCAATCATAAAGAAACATGGGATGAATTGTGAAGTGATGTATCTATGCATTTAATTTTCAGATAATTTATGTATGGATATTTTTCAAAGTAATCTTATATTCTTTTTGAACGCAGTACTCTTAAACTATTGAAGAAGCCGTATTTTAAGAAGACTAAATATTGTTATTAAGACTCACGAAAATTTTGGACACTCGCGTCTTAAAAAATTTGATGATTTTATAAAAAGGTTAATGTGAATAGGTCATATATTATCATACTTCTATACCCAAATAATGCATAACATAAAAAATGAATATCTCTCTTCGAGTACGCCATCAGCAGCTCATATTTTAGATACGTTAGTTTCTCGATGAGAGTAATTATTTCACTCGAACAAGGTCAATCTTACTGCTCAACAGTTCTCGACCTACCATTGTAAGTTAAAGTCTATGAATAGTCCGCTGTAAAAATGAAAAGTCTATGAATCGTCATAGTAGCGCTTGTTTCGTAGATTACCTAGTCGATTATTGAATAGCATTGGTGGAAAAGTTAAAGTACCGTGTATTCCTTTGGAACTTTGACGTAAAGTGACGTTTTCGTGGATCTCTGCCACCCCTCGGGTAATGTCACCGAAACACCGACTTCTCGTCTTGTTAAATATATATTTTTACAAACCTTTCAAATTCCTGCTCTGCTCTGTTCTATCTTCATTTTCTATTGTGTTTCTCGTGAGCGTGAACTTCGTCGGCTTTAAAATCGCGCTATGCTTTTGATCATACTGAGCTGCTTTCTTATTATCATTATTGAGCTTCCCATCACGTTAAGTCTCCTTCGGCGTGAATCATTGGAGCCGCACGCTGATCAACTGTGCCTCTATTGGATATTTGTCAATTATACTTTGGAAGGTATGAATACTCTTTTGATGGCTTTTGCAAGTATCGAACGGTTTGTATTGATCTTCTCTTCAACCTTTATTACGGGATCACGACGTCGAAGAGTGTGGTTTCATTATGTTCCTATGACATTCTGCTGCGCTGTAGTTCTCTTCTGGTATACCGTGCTCGTATTGATCTATCCATGCGTCAATACATTCGACCACACTTCATTCATGTGTTATTCTGCTTGTTATCAATCAAACGTCATAATCAGCACTATTGATTGGATAGTAAGTGTTCTTCTACCAGTATTGATTGTTATTTTCTTTAATGTAGCACTCCTCATTCGTGCTATTTTACAAAAACGACGGCTACATGTGCCTCTGAATTGATGTCGCACGAGAAAGATGGTTGTTCAACTACTTGCCGTGGCCTTTGTGTTTGTATTCGCGCAAATACCTTTGGCCATTTTCGCCATAATTCGCCTTGCCGTTGATCCAAATTTTCTTAATACTGTATTGACTTTATGCTACTACTTTACACCGTATTTGATCTTTTTGTGTACTCCATTTGTCTATGTTTTAACGACAAAAGAAGTGTTCAAACACCTGACCATCCTGAAAATGAACCGAGCTCATCGCACCGTCTCTGTAGCACCTCACACAGTCCGTCAGCCAAAAAACGATGATGATACCACATAGTCTGTCTCAATAAGTAGATCTGATCAAAGTGACAGATCGATCGATCGATCAGTCGATTTTTGTTTGTTTCATTCGTTGTAGCTAAGTTTTACTGTCGTAGCTTATAGAGCTAGCTGTAATCGTAAGAGGAGAGAGAGATTTTTTGGAGTGGTTTTCAATAACAACCAATAAAAACCTGAAAAAAACCTTTGTAGCTCAGGAAACGGTGTGTTGCGACATCACATCCCCCACAGTTCCCCTGTAGCGCTGCCTCTAGCTCACGGTATCGTGTATAACCAGCTGAGAGAAGACAAATCGATTTTTTTCCTTCGATCTGTCATCGGTCTTTTTCTTCATCAATATCACACAGGGAAGCACATTGCTGTTGTCCACTCACGATATATATCCTTTTTTTAATGTTTTCACTTTTCTTTGCCTTCTCCGTTTCGATTCGATCGAATGAGCACAGCTAATGTGGTCCCTCTTTTCTCTTACCCATCGCTGTTACTCACTGGCGTATTTATTTCTCTACCCAGGCAGACATGGGCTCATTTTAACGCGTAATAACACGTTTTTTATCGATTTTGTCTGACTGGGTAGCTCTATTGCATGAGTGAGTATATCGACTATTGCGCTACGTCCATTACTTTTCATTGTTTTCGTTTTTCCGTCCATCTTTCCGTCCATCTTTCCTCTTTCTTTTCTTTCATCAGATAGTGAAGTTTCCCCATTATAATTCGTCCGCCATATTTAGCCTCTTGTGCCTGTTATTAGCTACCCATATATGTTTTTCTTAACGTTGCCGTTCTGTGAAATTAACATGCGCAGTAGCTTTCTTTTTCCAGGACTGATTCTTCGATTTTTTCTCGCTTGTTATTCGCAATATTTGTTTTGTTTGCACCACAGTTGCAATTTTTACGACAGTACAGCATCACTCTCAGTCTTTTTTTCTATGTTTCAAAACATCTGTCTCAGCAGATCTTGACACTTCTTGCTGACATTGTGCATATTTGTTCAGGTGTTTTTCAGAAAAATAAATAATCGTTCTGTCTGTGTCACGAGCGGTTGGAAAATAGGATGACCATAAGTTTGTCTAAACGAAAGCATGGATAGCTGAACTCTATCAATTCACAACACGTAAAAAACAAGCTTGGATTTGATTCATATAATAGGGTACATTAGAAACTAACTGTAAGATGTGCTATATAATTAATTGATAACTCAATAAAACAGTTTTTTCAGCTCACAAAAGTACATTTCTACATGTTGGCCCGCGAAGAAAAATGACGTGATCAACGTTTTCCATATGCATATTTTTTTACGCCAAAGAGAAACACATTTTATTGTTCGCATGGCGTGTTTGTTGAAAAACGGACATCCAATGTGAGAATACGTTTTTGGTGATCAAAAAGAAACTATTTAAACGTGTTGAAAACTCACGCCTTAAAACATCCGCGTTGGGTTTTCTTGTCTGCTTGACTGGTTTGGATTTTCGAAGGATTTCATGGAGATGGGAAATAATGCGCCTTATTTGCGCCAACCCATGTTAGAAAATGCATGGAATACAGCTTGGCAACTCAACTCAAAAAGGCAGTCAATTCAACTGAATTCATTGAAGAAAAATCTTAAGATGAAAAAAATGCAGAGTTCGAGTGAAGTTTCTTTTTCATCGGTTTATACACCATTGAAAAAAGAACTCAACGGCGGTCACAAATACCACCACTTCACCTCCCAAAAGCTCTTTCCTCGCTGAGTTATGCTCAAAATACTGGAGCCATGTCAAAAACCCGAAAAAAACACGGTTTCAAGAAAATGGCCTCAATTTTTTCTGGTTTCGGCTTTTCCACTCGACTACAAGTTTTTCAGATTCCACGTTGGAAACCGAATGTGGGAAACTAACTTTCGAAGCCGCAGAACGAAAAATGGATTTTTTCGGAGATCCAAAATGGAGGCATGCCCGAAGCGTCTTACAAACGTTGGAAGGTTTTCACAGGTTTTTCTAGAGGTCGTAGCCCCAATGTTTTTCCACGGCTAGATGTTTTAGGTGCTCAGCTTCAAAACAGCAAAGAGATTTTTCCGAAATTCTTTTTCCTTGCTGAGAAAATCAATTTTTTCGAAATCGACGACAAAATGTTTAAAAATTGCAGTCGTATTTCGTGATTTTGACTACGAGAACTTGATTTTCATGCAAAATAAACGTAATATTTGGAATCAACACGAAAAACTGCATCAAATAATATATATTTTATCAAAAAATATTTTTCGTCAAAATCCGACTCGTACTTCTCGTCAGCTATTTTCTATTCAGCTGTACCCTGTGGTCTCCGACGGGTCGGATTTTGACGAAAAATATTTTTTGATGAGAGATAGGTTATTAGGTGCAGTTTTTTACGCTGATTTCACATATCATATTCATTTTGCTTGAAAATAAAATTTTTGCAGTGAAAATCTAAAAATATGATCCTGTTTTTGGCCATTTTGCCGCTACTGTGGAAAAAATGGATTTTCTCAGCAATGCTACAACATAAAATTAAAAGGATATGTAACTTTGTTCGCTATCCGATGACGATTCGAATGGTATATAACAATCAGAGAAAAGTTTTGAAACGAAGGACTACATAGGTCGGGAAGAACAAGGATGCGCTACATCGCTTCTTCACCCTTACCGGTACACTCGAACATAGTGGTTGTATCAAAAGTCACATGAGATTACGTGAAAAGACTCAGTTTGAGATGCTGAATTCGAATAAAATATGTTCAAAAAATTACAGTGACGATAAATGGACGAACTCGTAAGTTTACTTGGCAAGGGTCATTTTTTCACTTTTTCGTGTGTGCTTTGTATTTTCAAAATTTCTCACCCAAAACGTGATGAAAAACCATTTTAGAGGTCATATTCGGAATCAGCTCGACGAGCTCCAACCGACCATGCATACAAAAAGAGGGGGTATAATTTTTTGCTCGACTTTTGTGTTGCGTGCACCTTATCTTTCTGACTGTGAAACGTAAAAGTCCTAGTCCTCACAGCCCATTGACGAATTCAAAATCTGTTTCAAGATTTTAAACGAACTCTTTCCACCTATTGGTAACAGCAAACGACCTTGTCAGTTATGGTCTGGGAAAAACCCAAGCTACTCTTTTCGATTTTTATCGATTTGCTAATTTCCATCGCTACTCTGCTACTCGTCATTCTCAAATTGAAAAAAATCGTGCCTATCTCTGTTCAATTAAAATCGCGAGAACAACATAAACTCGACATTGCTCAAATCGCAGCTGCACTTCGTACCGTCGCAGGTCGTAAACCTCTCGCGGAAGTCGCCATATCTCGCAAACCAGGTGAAGGACATTCGACGAGATCTCCCGCGTACAAGAAAGGAAAATATCAGATCGACATATCTGCACGGACTTCGATTCTCGAGATCAACCAAAGAGAGCAGTATGCCGAAGTCGAGGCTCTTGTGACATTCGAAGAGCTGTGCAAGGTGACCTTGAAACATGGCCTTCTGCCTGCCGTCGTACCTGAGTTCAAGTCAATTACGATCGGTGGGGCAATCCAGGGTATCGGCATCGAAAGCACTTCCTGGATGTATGGCACTTTCGACAAGACTGTCATCGAAGCGACTTTGCTCACTGGTGATGGAACCATCCTCTCCTCTTCTGAAGCGCCCGAGTTGTGGAAAGCTGTGCCGGGCTCGAATGGCACTCTGGCGCTGGTCGTTGCAGCTCGCGTTCGACTGGTCCAAGCAACCGAGTGGATTCGTTTGAGATATGTGTATTATTCGGACTTGCCTCAGTTCTTGCACGCTGTGGAAGAGAAGCTCGCTAGGAAAGCAGACACTGGTTGGTATGGAGACAACCAAGTTATAGATGCTATCAAGTTCTGTGGAGGAGATGAGAGTATGACCGGGACTGTGGCCATGTACGGAGGATGTGTTCCTGGGCCTGCATCAGATGCACCGGTGTACAAAGACACCACCTTCTCGCCTTTCTTCTACCAGCATGTCAAGACCATTCTGACTGGGAAGAAGGTGGCTGATGACAATAATGTACTCATGCTTCACGATGAGTACATACCAACACTTGACTATCTCTTTCGCCACGACAGAGGCGCTTTCTGGGGTATCGAAGAGGCGACCGTCCTCTTTCCGCCTCTCCGATCTGTCTTGCATACGCCCGTTTTTCTTGGTTCCCTCCATCACTTCTTGAGCTCTTCTACTCTCTACAAGATATCCAGGCTCATGTCCGACCGAAGGCGAGAATCGGTGACCATGATTCAAGATGTCAATGTTCCATTTGATCGTGCGCAAGAAATCATAAATTGGGCAGCGAGAAAGGGCCTCAAAAAGCTTTGGTTTTGTCCTGTTCGTTCGTATGGAAGCGATGAAGGTTTATTTAGTGTCGTGAACTCGAAAACGCATGTCATCGTGAACATTGGCCTGTACGGAGTAGCCATGGATCTGCCTGAATCAAATTTGGATTTGCAACGGTTGACCGCAAAGCTGAGTGGAAAAGTTGGGTTATATGCGCATATCTACGCAAGTCGAGACGAGTTCTGGACTTGGTATGATCATGAAGAGTATACTCGTTTGCGGAACAATTGGGGTGGAAATGTGTTCATGGATCTTTGGGACAAAGTTGCTGTGAAATTTTCTCGCAATCTGCAGTAAACTAATAACTGGACCATAGTGATATATAGTGGGATGCAAAAAGAATGCTGTTAGATTTTGGCAGCATTATTCTTCTTCTAGAAGTAATGGATCAGAGACCTTTTTTATTCACAGTGTAGCCACCTAATATAGTTATTACAGGCTTTCGCCTTCACAGAGTTTTTCGTTTTTCATTTTCATTTTCTTTTTCTTCTTCGTTTACATCTCTTTTGCACTCCTTACTGTTCGCTTAGTTCGTTTTACACTTTTGACCTCTGACATCACTTAGATTGCTTTTCTTTCGTTCGTTCGTTCTTTCTTTCTTCTATTCGATTTTATATCTTCTCTACGATGTGATATCTCTTTTCTTTTTTCTCTTTGTTAGATGTGATATCTTCGATCATATAGCTGCCATGACCGGTTTCGTCCTTGCTTCAGGGGCTCATCAGCTGGTTTCAGTGTTGGGTTGTCTGTATGATTTCGAAAAATCAACACTAAGACGAACTACGCTGCTACTAACAAGTCGAAACCTGATAGTAGTGGTAGTAATACAGAATAACACTGTATACATAGAGCTTCCATGACTGACTTCGTCCTTGCTTAAGGGACTCATCAGCTGGCTTCAACGTTGGGTTGTCTGTATGATTTCGAAAAGGGTGGGCGTGGGTAGGGGTGGGGGTGTGGGTGTGGGTGGGTGTGGGTGTGGGTGTGGGTGTGGGTGGGTGTGGGGGTGGGGGTGTGGGTATCAATAGCATGAACACCATCATCTGCTCAAATGCACACCCACACCAACAGCCGCCCACACACCCATACCCGCACCCACACCCGCACCCGCACCCACACCCACATCCACACCCACACCAACAACCGCCCACACACCCACACACCCACACCCACACCCACACCCACACACCGACACCCACACCCACACCCACACCCACACCCACACCCACAAATACACAATCGATCTCTTAAAAAGAAGATAAATTATCGTCGGTTAATTAAACGATTAAAATGTAAATTTAAACTCACGAACACAGTGATAAGAAAAACTGATAAGTCCAAAGTATTTCATTTAGGTAAAGTTGATGATTATCGAACAAAATCTATCGAATATATGACTAAAACAAATACTTATCAATGTCTTGGTACACAGGATCCTTTACCTGATCTTATACAACGTACTAATAAATATTTATTAGAATTACGTTTTGCTAAATGGATTACAAAAAAGCAATATGAGCAACTTTGTATTAAAACAGATGAAGTTGAATTAGCTCATCTGTATTATCTACCAAAACATCATAAACCGCAAACTCTTCTTCGACCAATTATTGCAGGTCTTAAACATCCAACAATAAAAATTTCTAAGTTTCTTGATGATCTTTGACGACCATTGTTTGACAAGATGGCTGCTAATACTACTGTTACTTGTGGTTTTGAACTCATTAAAAAATTGCAACAATGGTCAAACAATAATATGAAACAAGAAACTTTATTATGTACTATTGGTGTTGCTGATCTTTATACAATGATTTCACAAGTCGAAGGTGTATTATTATTAAAAAGAATGTTAGATTATTTTAATTTAAAACAAGTAAATGGTTAAAAAATTGAAGCAGTTATTCGCCTTGCAAGATTCGTAATGCAAAATAATTATTTTAAATATGATGGTCAATTTTATCATCAGATAAAAGCAGAAGCAATGGGTTCCCGTTTACCATTGACTATTGCCAACTGTTATATGTATTTCTTTGAACAAAATATTATTAAACAAATAAATAACAGTTTTGGCATTTATGTTCGTTATATTGATGATATTTTTATGGCTATCAATTGGCCTAATCGTCGTTTAATTAAACAAGTGGAGCGATGAAATCAATTTGATTCGAATATAAAATTATCCGCTAATATAAGTTTTCAGGCTGATTTCTTAGATTTACATATGGAAAATAAAGATGACAAATTGTTTACTTTAGTTTACCATAAGCCATGATATCAGCCATATTACTTGTCATTCAATAGTATTCATCCTTTACATATGAAGAAAAATATACCATTTACTATGTTACTTCGCGCAATAAGATATTGTTCAACATTAGAAGCTTATTTCGAAGAACGTGGTAAATTAAGAATGGCTCTTTTATTAAATAAACATCCAGGACAATTCATTGATCAACAATTTAACGCTGTTCTACGAAAATTTAATATACAAGAAATACTTACTATAAAAAATTATTATTCTATTCGTCAAAAAGTTATCAATACTTCAATTAAAGAAAAACTTCCAATAGATTACAGTACTAAGATATTTGTTCATTTTACGTACTGCTCAAATATGAGGACATTTCCTCAAAAATTTCGTATACTTTGGAATAAATATTTTGACGAATCACCAATCAACGATGTAACTCCGATACTTGGTACCCGTAATGTCCCCAATTTACAACGTCGATTAGTCAATACTCGTAAATTATAATCGACTAGAATATACAAAGTTCAAAAACTAAATACTGGACTTTGATTAAATAAAAACATATACCCCCTAATTCTCTTTTCAATTATTTGTTACTTATTTTCCTTTTATTTATGTTTCTATTATTTTTTGTTCATTTTCTCGTTTCCTTATTTTTCACTCATTCCTTTCTGTATTTTTTGTGCTTAAAAACTTTTTTATGCGCAGTCCTGATGAGTGTGATTATTTTTAAATAAAATACACGAAACCCGTCGGCGAAGCAAAACTCTGCATTTATCTTTAATTTGTTAACTTAAAAAGCACATCTTATTTTCATTAAATTTCGACAAACAAAAACGGTTGCTGAAAAGCAAGAGTTGAGATCAGCAGATTGATTTGTATCTTAGGTATACGGGTTAGTCTGTTTTTCAATTGATTCACAATTTGTGTGTGAGTGTATTATTCTCAACCCAGTGCCCACATCCACACGCACTCCCACACTTTCAAACCGTCAGTAGGGTAGTTCACCTATATTATTCAACAGAACAACGTGATCATCATTGAAATTGATTGATGTTCAATTGTGCGTGGGTTGGCGGGTGTGGTGAAGAGTCTCATCCAGTACCCGGCATCCACACCCCATATCCTTCAATAAACACAACTGCAGGTTGAACTTTTGATTCCCCCATGCTCAAGAAACTATTGTTTCTCTTGCACATATTGACATTATGGTATTGATAATCATCATTAGCAAGCAAGGGATGTAACTAATAGATGATCGTGATTTGATGATATTCATAGAGTCAGTCACACCGAACTGGTGGTTTAACATGACGCAACAGTTGATCTCTAAGTGCATACAATACGATTGAATTCCACGAGACAATGGTTCTTAAAAAGCTCAATAAACTTGAATATTTGACGTAATAATCAACTTCCTCATTGCGATAGATTTCATCATGACACTTGTTATTGATGCAAAAAAACGCTTTTGTGGGATGTGAGTGTGGATCTGGATGTTTTTTTTCTACTAGAGTCAGATCAATACTGGCAGATAATCACTCATACTCTCAACCATACTAAGGCTTACATCATCAGGGATCCCCAAGCAAACCCAAGCTTTCCCCACTCATCTTTCACACTTAGAAACCTTTGAATATTTGAACTATGATTCTATTAAATGTAAGAGCATACGAAATAAGTAAGTGATAGAAAAATATAAAGTACAATATCAAATTACTAACAAGTCTGTAAGAGAATATTTAAACTGTCAGTACCATTATTGGCGACGACAAAATCTAGTTTTCTATCATTGTTGAAATCGCCAATGGCAATCGAGAATGGATTGGAACTATAATCCAACCGAAATAGGATGATACTTGCAAAGGTACCGTTACCATGTCCAAGAAGCACACCTAGATAATTCGCATCATGATTCACGACGACAATGTCTTGTATAGTGTCGTTGTTAATGTCATTTACAGCTAAAGAATATCGAGACGAACTTGAGCTTGTTGGATACATCATTTGATTTCTAAAGGAGCCGTTCCCATATCCAAGAATAACACCAACACTGTTCGACTCACAACTAACAAAGGCGATATCCACTTGAGTATCATTGTTGAAATCACCGACAGCCATAGAGCATGGAAATGAATACAGACCAGTTGAATATGTCATTTGATTTGTAAAAGAGATATTTCCATATCCAAAAAAGATACCAATATTGTGGGCGCGTGAATTAACGACGCCAATATCCATTAAATCATCATTGTTAAAATCGCTAATCACTAACGACTGTGGTCGGGAATCATTTCCAGTTATCAGTATCATTTGCTTTACAAACACTATATTTTCATATCCAAGAAGGACACTTACATCATTACTATAGACATTGGCGACAACGATATCTAGTCGAGTGTCGTTATTGACATCACCAATAGCTACAGATTGTGGATTAGAGCCAACTGAATACCTTGTTTGATTTTCAAAAGAACCATTTTCATATCCAAGAAGGACGCTCACATCATTGCTATCCAAATTGGCGACAACGATATCTAGTCGAGTGTCATTGTTGACATCACCAACAGTTACAGATATTGGATTAGAGCCAGCTGAATACTTTGTTTGATTTTCAAAAGAACCATTTCCATATCCAAGAAGGACACTCACATCATTGCTACCCAAATTGGCAACAACGATATCTAGTCGATTGTCGTTGTTGAAATCACCAATAGCTACAGATTGTGGAGAAGAACCAGCTGAATACCTTGTTTGATTTTCAAAAGAACCATTTCCATATCCAAGAAGGACACTCACATCATTGCTACCCGAATTGGCGACAACGATATCTAGTCGATTGTCGTTGTTGACATCACCAACAGTTACAGATGTTGGAGAAGAGCCAACGGAATACCTTATTTGATTTTCAAAAGAACCGTTTCCATATCCAAGAAGGACACTCACATCATTGCTACCCACATTGGCGACAACGATATCTAGTCGAGTGTCATTGTTGACATCACCAATAGCTACAGATAATGGAGAAGAGCCAACTGAATACCTTTTTTGATTTTCAAAAGAACCATTTCCATATCCAAGAAGGACACTCACATCATCGGTCCACGAGTTGACGACAACGATATCTAGTCGAGTGTCGTTGTTCACATCACTAATAGATACAGATTGTGGATAAGCGCCAACTAGATACGTTGTTTGAGTTTCAAAAGAATCATTTCCATATCCAAGAAGGACACTCACATCATTGCTGCCCCTATTGGCGACAACGATATCTAGTCGAGTGTCGTTGTTGACATCACCAATAGCTACAGATTGTGGATCAGAGCCAACTGAATACCTAGTTTGAGTTTCAAAAGAACCATGATTATACGCAACAAAGATATCCACATGATCACGTCCATCATAAGCGATAGCGAT
>CAJNOP010000760.1:60350-77907 GCA_905250075.1 Rotaria sp. Silwood1
GGATATGTAATTGGAAGCGAAAAACTTCCATTTCCATATTGATAGAGTATACTGATACTATGGTTTCCGTAATTGGCTATGGCAATATCAAGTAGTGTGTCATTGTTGAAATGAGCACCGATAATCGCAATGGGACGAGAGGAGCCTGTTGAAAGTTGTGTTTGATTTGCGAAAGACCCATCGCCAAATCCATGAAAAATAACGATATTGTTAGTGCCGAAATTCGCTACTGCGATGTCCAATCGCTTGTCATTGTTGAAATCAGCAACTGTGACCATGTAAGGACTAGAGTAGGAACCTGTTGAATACGTTGTTGGACTTTTAAAACTCCCATCGCTATTTCCCAAGTACACAGCTATTTTGTTCACTAAATGATTGGCAATAACCATATCCAAAACGGTGTCATTATCAAAATCACCAATGGCGACCGATCGTGGACCGTGTTTGTATTCAATTGGTTTTTGAGCCGTTGGTCTGAAATTGAGACGGCATTTCGGAACTAAACAATACATGAAACAGAATGGGATTACTGACTGTTTTCTTCGGTAGAGCTATCTATTTTTGATTGTTTCCAACTATCGAAATTCCTATAGAATGCTGTCAGACTTTATCGTTGGGCTTTATGAAGACAAAATTCATAAGTCTCATCTTGTAAAAGAACTCTGATTAATTTCTTGGAATTCAGATAAAGTTAAATATGGAAACCTATCAATCAAGCCACTTTTCGGTTTTCATCTTCTCATTTACTGTAGAATTTATTTCAAAACTGTGCTGTGCAACACTGTTGCAGAATCAAACGGATATCAAAACTGTTCTATTGTGTAATCCTTCCAGTAATCCAATCAGTAGTTTGGATTAGTAATTTAGAGTAATAAACAGAATATAACAAAGTCTGCGACGAATGCGTAAAAATAACAACGAGCAAAATTGTGACGATCGAGAAGGGAATGTGAATCTACTGGCTGACAAACCATGTATGAAGACGATCTACCTTAATTAGTGCATTTGTCAATAATTCTGTCATAGGGGCAACGCATGTTCACCAATATTTTTTGAGTGACAAGCATGGAACTATTTATCTCTCCTGCTTTTTCGTATAGTAGGCAATCAATGATTTCTATCAATCTGTTCAATCACAACTAATGTCCGCGCCAAAATGAAAGAAGGATTGGTGTAAGCTCAATAACTCGGCAAACGCAATAGCTAGCGACCTGCGGTTTTCACCAATCGAGAGAGGAAGAGTTGGAATGTCTTTTTCTTCGATCATGCATAGGACGAAATCCTTTTAAAACTAATCATATTCGAAAAACATGCAAAAGAACTCATGAAAATGACCTGCCAGCTAGATGAAATTTTGATTTTAACCTTTTATTTGGATAGAGGGACTTGAGATCTATAGCTCAAGATACAATACAAGTGGATGTCTTATTACATTCTAACGTTGAGCAAATGGAATCATGTACTTACATGCGCAAATAATAGGGAATTTTGCTGATTTTTTACTAAGTTTTCGCGCTTGTTATCCTAGTAGCTTGAGATTTCGATGAAAGTGTAAGAAAAAGTAAGAAAGCGCATTGTGTCTTGAGCTATAGATCTCAAGTCCCTCTATCCAAATAAAAGGTCAAAATCAAAATTTCATCTAGCTGGCAGGTCATTTTAATGAGTTCTTTTGCATGTTTTTCGAATATGATTAGTTTTAAAAGGATTTCGTCCTATGCATGATCGAAGAAAAAGCCATCCCAACTCTCCCTCTTTCGATTGGTGAAAACCATAGGTCGCTAGCTATTGCGGTTGTCGAGTTATTGAGCTTACACCCACCCTTCTTTCATTCTGGCGCGGACATTAGTGATAAATATTTTTCTCAACTTTAAAAAGTACAACCAAAATTTTACTACTTTGAACCGTGATCACGTAAATAATTCGTAGAATTTTAAAGATATTAGAACTTACTGGTGAATACAACATAGAACATAAAAAGGTCATAAAGAAAGACAAAAGTAAAATGATTGTATCGTACATACTAGCAGAACGAAAGAAGATAGAGATGGGACATATATACCACTTACTCTCGTCTCTAAGTAATATAAAGTGAGCAAATTGAAAGATGTGTTCCGTGAAGGAGAGATATCTACTCTTGTTATTTTCCATGGAAAGTCTCTTATATTTTCGGTTATTCTTTCGCGCTTCTACTATGTCACAAAATATGTTGATGAAATAGAGAAAAAGGCATTCGGGCTACGCTGCTGTTTGCATTCAGAGATGTGAAAGGATATCACCAAAAATAATAGAAAAGTGATTGAAAAACATTGAATTTGATAAGACTGATCGTTCTGCAACAAGTAACAATGTGTAACATCAGACGGTTAAAACAATCAGATTATGAAATTTCCGTTTTCTTGACGTATGAAAAAAAGTTTATAGACGATACAATAATCTACATCTTCGGGATTCTTATAATTCTGCTTCCTTTAGAACAAAGTGAAAATTGGGAGATTCCCACTGGAATTTCTTTAAAGTTATGGTCACTGTCTGTGAGTACAATTAAAGGATCCGACTTATGGAGCAAATAGTTCAAATCTTCCAGTGATGGTCAACTTGACTGGTTGATATTCGTCACTGCTAATTTAAGATGAAAAAGTGAAGCAGTTGTAATCCTTACAGTTCGGTTCTTGCCTAATGAGTAATTTCGAATATATCTATATCAAACATTTTATCACAATTAAAATTCTTTTAACCAAAACTGAGAATATGGATAGAAAGAAACGGAAGTAAATATGGATTTTTATTTTATCCAATACGAAGAATAGGCAGCAATGAGTACGTACATGAAGATTTCGGTGCAGTAAAACAGACTACCAATATACCTATGATTGTAACTACAGTTGTGATCATAGGCAACACACAAATAGGTCTGGGTAAGAAATCCAACATCGACCAACAAAATAACTTCCTAGAAAAGAGCAACAATGATGATATTTCACAACAAAAGAAAAACTCATACAGATTTTGTCGAAATGTATAATTTTTGATTCGAACGGTAGTCATATACGGATCGTTACTTGCATTTTCTGTATTAGGAATTGATCTAAGCTTCTCGCTTGGGTGATCGCACACGGTGTTCCTACGAGACACGTATTTGATCACTTTAACGTTATGTTCCATAGGAACCATTTCAATCTACAATGAGACAATAGTTAAAGAAAACTACATATCTGATATGAGCGTAACAATATATCTATAATTATGGAAAAGTTTCTACAGAAAACTGTTCATGCAGTAATTCTATTGAATGCGTCCAGTCGATATGCGGATTTGAATACAACTTTTCTGTGGCGTTCGTACGTTTTTTCAACTACTAACTACATGTGACCAATATGTTCAGGAGGCTGCACAAGATTTTTGACGATAAAGTTGTACCCGATCAAAACGCTGTGCGCATACTGCAGAATATTAAAATGCTTATCAAAGCTACTGCTTATTTAACTTTTGTTGATTTTTGTCAAAACGCAAATGTATTGTTTTTTCTGTTTTCAATTCTCTTGCATGAATACTTTTAGAGAGAAGACTTTCAATATGTTTTCCAATAATTTTTTTTGCAAAATAGTCTCTTGCAGAATTTCAGATCTGTCAAACCTTGATCAAGACACGACAATCATTGTTGTTAGAATTTTTAGTTGGAAAAGTAAAATTTTCTTAGAATTTCTCAATATAAAAGGCACATCTCAGTTATTTAAATAATATAAACTCCCTAATGAAACTATCTAATAATTTTCTTCTAGAGATATTTTCAACTATTTTGATTTTAGAAATATCAAATTTTATATAGGACGAGCTGTATATGATAAAAATAGTTCTCTGTCATTCTACCAAGCGCTGCAGTCAAGGTCATGAGTTTTCTGAGAGAATAGTTCCTATCTTTATAATTGCTTTGAAAGGAAAAAAGCGATATCAACTGTCATTGTAAAAGAGTGCTTGCTAAAATATTTGCTGATATCAAACTTGACTATATATGTTCTAACGATGGTTTTCAGCAGCTATTAAAGCATTGACTATGCAGAGTAAAAAATGAACACTTATATAATTCGAACAGCAATAACAAATCTCAAGACTCTTGCGCAATAGATATCAGCTTCTTGATATATTACAGCTACTACCATTCGTACACTACTTGATGGTTAGCAACTAGTCTTCTAAAGAAAACCAGTGTTCTACACTTTTGATTACTAATTTTCTATACGAAAATGGCTTTTTAATTGAGAACTAAGCATTGCATACCTCGTTTGATTGAAACTGCATTGTTGACCTTTGTTTTTTTGCACAGTTTTGATGAATCAAGTAGTTAGTGTTGCTACTGTTTGTTTTCCGCGTACAAAAACTTATTGAAATCGATTAAATAATCTCTAAACAAAAGATATTATTTAGCATTTATTACTGTTGATCAAGTATCTGGTGATCTAGATATTGATGGTAGTTCTTTCTTCCTTTACTTTCCGTCAAAATAGGATGCAAATTTCAAATTTTCTTCCCTTATGATACTTAGAGTTGATAAATAGTTGTGGTCCATGTGTTTAAAATTTTATAAAACAGTTAATATAAACAGTTTTACTGTATCAATACATTGTAGAATGCCTCATCTAAAACTATCCATGTAACAATCCTATCTTGGATTAAATTCTAACCTTCCTTTACATTTAAATAGTAAGAAACATTTTCGAAAAAGAATTCAAAAACCTTCAGACAAACCGTTAGAAAGAATGAAACATTGTACAAATAATACTGATGGCTATTTTGAACATGTAATATGATAAAACATAAAACATTTCCTCTTTTTTTTATATTTTCATATGATTTTATCAGAACCTTTGGTCACCTCTAAGTAGAATTTATCTGAAAGGAAGTTACATCTAAAGCCAAGACAGAGCTACTATATGCATTATTGTAAACGAGACATTTTACTACATATGTACGTTATAAAACTTCCGATATCAACTATTTCATCAAATGTTTAACAACGACATCTGAACGTTCGATAAACCCCAGATATGTAATGAACTGTTGTCTTAAAAAGCACTATAATGTTTGTACTAATACACTATCCCTCATTGGATAACAGCCAACGATTCTTTGTGTACATAGAGAAGATCTGTCTTAATAATCTTATTAAAAAAGCGATGGCTTCACCAATGAATGATGGATATAAGAATTCAAAATACTGTATGAAAGGACATTGTCTAACTTCGTGATCTTTCTTGAATCAGGATATACTATATGGTTTCGTAGCAGTATTTGTGCTGCGTCATATGGCATATACGATAGAAAACATTTTCTTAAATTTTGTTTGTAATCTCTAAGAAATTATTAAATAATGTTGTTCATATTTTATTTTCAAACTCAATTTGATACAGTGTTAGATGCTCTACAATTCTATACAGTTCATAGTCTTCGCAGGTGCTTTCTTCTTCATACATCGAAAGGGGAGAGAGAGAGCTATGGATTTCATCTTTCGAGAGAACCAACATAGATGTATCGAATATGAAATTCCAGGTTTCTGTGTAACGTAGCTATTTTAAGATCTTCAATCAATCCCTTTGAAAAAAGTGTACAGTGTGAGGTGTGACAACAGTTTTTAAGGCGTTGTGTGTGGATTTGAAACACGAAGAAACGGTTTCCTTTTTTGTACAAAAGAACACAGCGCTTCTTCCACACTTAGCAAAAATTCATTAGAAAGCTTCATCCAGCATACTCAGAAAACGTATAATATATTATTCGATACTGTTGTGTCCTTTTTGAACGGTGAAAACAGCAGCTCTTTACCTCTTTTTTTATTAGAATGCACTCAAAAATTACCCACTTTCCTTTCACTTCAATAGTGATTTGTACGACATTCACGTAAAACAGAAATAAAAGCTCTTATAGAAACTTTATGATTATGATTTCAGTTGAACAATTATGAAACACTATCGAAAAATAGCGCACAGTCTGAACAAAAATGAGGTATCGTACACGAATAAAAATGATTTCACCTTCAATATCAAACTGGTAAAATGCTTCGTGTACAGATACCAAACTTAATAAGAATTTTGGGTATAGTACGAAACTTTAAAAAGGTTTCATTTTCGTTGCAGAAATGGCTTCGTATAGTACATTACTTTTTTCGGTGTATTGTCTGTACTAGCTCAGCATCTTAAACGAATGTTTCCTAAAACTTACCATGCGATGCTAAACTATCATTGCTCCTGTTTTGGGTTGTCGCAAGTAAATGCTTGCTTAATGGAAGAACAAGTTCTTGGCGGCGCAACTCCTTCGGAATTATACATGGGTTGGATTTCAAGAGAGAAGTCTGTTATTTTATCATTTCTGTTTCCAATTTCTGTTTCTGGTATTTAGGCTTGATCTATGCGTAAAACTTTGCAAGAATCTAGAAAGATCTTAGATTCGTTTCAAAAACAATTTTTTAATATTTTCGTCGAGGAGAAGACGCAGGTTCCTAGAACCATATTTGCTCTCTGGTGCTGAGGTGCTCAGAAACTACCAATGAATGTTGAATTATTAATAGAATTTAGAAAATATTAAATCATTGGCTGCTATTATTGTGATCAACTAAAAGCGCTTTCCATTGTATTCATTTCTACATAGAATCTTAATAAGCGTTCTTGCTATCCAGTCGCAACAGATGAACAATTATTTTTGGATTCTTACTAATTCATCGGCGAAGTACATTCACCAACAAACTCTCTGTTCGTTGTTAGCAAAGATTAAAAGTCGTCTATCAAGTGATGGATTAGAACGCTTTAAATAATCAGAAGAGAAATGGTATCTGTTTTTTGCTCGGAAGTGTGTTTTGCTCTATATACTATCATGTACTGAAAAAGATTGCGATATGTTAAGAAAACTTAAATGTTTCATGGAACTTTATAAACTCTTTTTTGACTGGTTGCGATTCTACAAAAGTTTGTATAGGTTTTGAAGTGACTTAAGCTTCTTGAAAACCATAAAAGAGCTTTTCCTTCCTTAGAATTTCATCTATAATATTTTCTAAACGTAATGTGATCAACAGTGCTCAAACTTTCGAAAAAGGAAATTTCGGAAGTTTTGGGGATTTTCGGCATTTTACGCTACTTCCTAAAATGATATAACTTCCGAAATTTCTGAAATTTCAAGTATGTCTAAAAACTTTTGATTTGCACTGCTATATAGTAATTGAGCTGACGGAAATTTTAAATATATGGATAATTTCCTGTCTTGGAAATCTTAACATACCTCAAACTTCTCCAATTCATTTATAAGACTATTCTGCCCAATGGATGGACTCAACACTGGTCGAGCACATATTATCCTCACAATATTATCTTTTTCTCGTTCTATGGTCCATGTGTTTCTCTCTGATGAGTGTTTAGTGTGATAGCTATGGTATTACTTAGAAATGCAACTGGTCCGCTGTTTTCATGGTTGAAAGCGGTTGAGGACGATCTCCTTTAGAAAGGCTACACTGTAAAAAAAAAAGTATACGAAACTTTTTCTCAAACTACAATTTGGGATAGACCTTTTTTCGATTTAAGATCGAAGGGTTTTTTGTTTTGTATGACATCTGATGGTAGGCTACAATAAGTGTATAAAAACAATACTTTAAAAGCAATTGAAGTGTATTGTGAACGAAAACAGTGCTCGTGTACGACTATGAGATACTGCCATAAACTGTCGCAACTTAGTCCAGAGACAAGATATGTATCCTGATCAAGACTATTATCCTTCAATCTGAACGTAAAATGTGACGATGAGTGCCTATTGGAAAAAAAACCACATTGCTTGTTTGGACTTATCTTACCCTGAAGTGCCAGTTTATCTTTACTGTATAAAAAGTACAAGTGAATACATAGAAATAATATCTACATTAGTTATTTTAATTGTAGTCTTAGATAAGGTCTTGTGTTTCGAGCTATACTTAAGGGACAACTAGTACAGCCCGCTAGTAACAAAAAATAAGCAAACTGAGGCTGTGAAAAAATAGTGTTATTTCAGGAGTAATACATTTCCAGGTGCGCTACATTTTTCTGAAGTATCAGTTGTGATGAAGATATAAATCGTGTCGAAACTTGTGCAACCTTCCAGTAACACTCTCTCTTGGTCGACACGAAGGTTTCAGTGAAGCACAAAGTAAGTAGAAAAGTTTCGTTCTCAATACGTCTCTCTGCTGGATGACAATCATCATCACACAGAAAATTTTACTAGAATGCGCATAATGCTTTCTGTTCAGTAGACAACCCAAGATATTTTAATAATCAAAGACAAAAGAGGAAGCAATGAAAGATTTAATCAATAGAATTGAAAATAACTGTTACTCTGTTTACTCGTTTTATACCGAAATCTGAATAATTCTTTCGAGAGTGTAACGGATTTTACATTGAGTTCATACAAATCGAATAAACTTTGTAGAGCTTGCAGAGCTTATACTTATGAATTGAAATAAAGCTTTAGAAATTTTTACGAAACATTCGAGAAGGTTTCAATATGGGGAACGATTTGAGTCTTCCAGTCAAAATTTGACTCCTATAATGTCTCTACTTTAAATGAAAGAAAACGTTAACTTTCAATATACCCTCTATTTAAGAAGATGTCCATTTCATTCATCAGAAAGTGTTTTCCGTCATTTTCTTCCTATCAAAAAGCTACCCACTAACATAACTTTTTTCGTATTTTTGAAAGTTAAAACTCTTCAATAAAATAACAATTTAACGAATGATCTTTTTGTGCGTTAGAATTGCCTTTGATTGTGGTTTTCTGTGATAAGATTTGGACAAATTAAAACTCAAAACTGACTGCAAAAACGAGAGGTTTGGGGAAATTTTCATTTTTTCCGAAAAATGTTAGACCTCTTTACTGCAAAACTTAAGTAATCTCTTTATAAAATACTCTTATAATTGATATTTCGTCACAGTAGACTATAAGAAAAAGGTATTTACTTCAGTTGCTAATGAGTTTGGAAATTGTGAAAGATCTCTCTGAAATTATCATTGAAAATCCATCATTCCTAAAAGTGCCAAGCTAATGCTGAGACTTCACTGTTTTTGTTATCTTGGTTTGAGCAGTTCACGAATATGCACTATGTTCCGCACCTTAATCCTTAGTTGACTCATTAAACGGCTTCAAGATTTCGGGAAACAGCAAAAATCCGTCTCCAAACTCCTCGTCTTATCCAGCAGATTTGTTTTTAAACTTCTTCAAGTCTGATCATCGAAAAATATGATCAAAAGCAATTCGGATGAATGAAAAAGATCATTCATCAAATCTCGTATTTTGTTGAAGACATTTACCTTAATGAGGTGATCATCTCATTGTCTAGCATCACCTCTGAAACCTTTGCCTTCTTATCACTTAAAATGGAGAAGTTTCTAAAAACGGATTTTCGCTGGAAAAATCAAACTTGTCCTCCGCACTTAGGCTTCTTCGCAAGGCTTTTAAAACTTTTGCAATCTATAGTTATGCTTACAAATACGCCACCTACAATATTTGAAAGTTTTCTTCAAATTGTAAGAATTTGATGTGATTGTGATATTTATTGAAAGAGCTGCTTACCTACTCAAGAACTATTATAATCTCATTACAAAAAGAATGGAAACATAGTGTACTGTTTGTACTTAATGAAGACGGAGTTCCTATAGACCCTAGGTGATCAATAAGTAGTAATGCGACAGAAGGGTTTGCCAAAGTTAAAGAATACAGCAACATTTCTTCCTATGCGAGTCACTGAGAAATGATTCGCGCTATTTCTTTTTTTCTATATCATATATGCTAAAACCTATTTGCAAGCTACCTCAAGAAAATAGAAGACAAGATGTTCATAAAAAATCTTTCCTTTATTATTCGATGTATCTCTATTGTATGAACATCAATATTAGGAAACTCATAGAAATTTTTCAAGAGATTAGTGAGTGAAATTTTGAACCTGACGCTTCGCCGGTCTCTCCTGGCCATTACAGACTTTAAACTCCTTTTCTTGATTCTTTTATCAGTGGAAAGAGGAGCTCAACGATATCATCAACAACCCTCCAAGTATTGTAGAATATTTCAAAGGTTTTATCGAACTTTAAGTTATTCTATTAAAATTTTGAGCATCATCAACAGTTTACATCTGAATATTGATGATCATAAAAATTTCTATTGAAGATGTAAACGATGACGAGCGATCGTAATTCAATATGTCAGTCATCAAAAGATCAATATAAAGTATTTCAAATAGTTAATCCACATCTATAGAAAACAAGCAATATCGGAGTTCGTGAACTTAACAAAATCAACATAATAGATTAATCTAACAATGCTGGTGTCGATATTATGAATCTCTAACACAGTTTTTAAGTATTTTAAATGAGATAGAAACAAAATAGGTGAGAAATAGCTTTTATGGAAAGAAAAAAAACAAAAGAGTTCTGCTATATAAAAAGAATGAAAAATTGATATGGAGTGCAGAAACGGGCGAGACATATTGACTGTCTGTAGATTGATTATTTTGAAGAATGGTTATAGTATGCTAAAGCTATTGCACCTAGTTCATACTTTATTAGTGTAATGAGACTAAAAAGTATTCGAGTTCTACGTCTCAGCTAGAAAAGCTGTGCCAACAAACTGTATTTATCCATGCTTGCTCGCTGTTATCATGAAAAATAAGATAAACTAACACTTTCAATCTCAATGCGATATATAATGGCAAGTATTGATCTATCAAATTAAGTTTTTTTTCCTTCTTTTTCGATAGGTTTAACGAAGAAGTCTAATGATAAGAATCAATTTGTAAAATTATACTGCACTCTTTAAATTTCGATGTACTCGAAGAAGATATGTGATGGTACGAGTAAGGCTACTGAATTAATTGCTTTTTGTTTTGAATTCATGCGAAAAATAGATGTGATCCTAAGATTATATTTACAAACTAATTTTACTTTTTTCATGTTGACTCAGCAAAGAGCGGATCGCTGTGAAAATTAAGCGTGGTACTGTAAGCTCGTAAAAGTTTATAAAAACGTAAATGAAAGTTTCATAAAATTGTAAAGAGTTTATGAGCCTAATCTGAGTCTACAATGTAGCCTCATACGTAAATGCTCTCCGAGACTGAGCCGTCAGCTTCTGTTTCCGTTCTCGCAAATTTATACTGACTTGATATGGACTGGGAAAATGGGTACGTTCATAAGTCTCACTATCATTAGAAACGCGCGAAAATTAACCTTCGAGTGGGTTTCGTTCCTTAGAACGGTACTCCTGCGAAAAAAGGAAGTTCTGACAGCCCTACTTCTGACCCGTAAATATTGGTATGTCAGCGAATGAACTGATCTGAAATATGTATCGGTATCGGTTCCATCTCTGATCTGAAGTATGACTCTTTAAAACAACTGTATTATGGCATGTAATAGCGGAAGCAATTTCCAAACATGCTGCACGCCTTTAGTGTTAAGATTCTGAGGCAGCACTAAAGCATTATTAAAGCATAGAATGCTTACTCGGAGAGATTTCAAACTATTGATACTCATATTAGCCGTAAAAGCAATTTTAAAGTTATAGGATTAGTATCGCATTGCAACTCTGGTTTCTATTACGTGAAACTTAGTGACTTCAAAATGTACAAAAGGTTTATTCCTATTGACGAATATTAAAACAGATGGGAGTGCCTTTCTAATTTCAACGATTCTATAATTAAGGAAGCTGAAAGTACCATTGAATATTTGGGAATCTTCTGTTTCTCTTACTGAAATTGACAACAAATTCGACAAATATAACTAGAAGTGACCCTGAACTCATTCGAGTTCATTCCTTGAGAAATCTTGAATGTCAAGGATCTTACGAAATTTTCTTCTAAATGTTGTCTCAGTGTCAGATAACTTCTGCTTTCCAAGATTTCTTCAGACTGCTGCCCAGATTTTTCTCTAAATGATGAATGCAAGACTCTCTCAGAATTCAATGAAGAACTTCTATAAAATTCTTCCGGAAACCACAGAGGGGATTCTGTAACAATCTAAAAGATTTCAGATAAGATCTAATCTGATTCCTAGTAAGACGATTCGATTAACTACTGCAGCTGAATCTGAAAAGCACCAACGCAACAGTCTAATAGAAAGATGACTTGCTGAATAAGATTATTAGTCTACGTTCAATGAAGCCACACTCGCACTCAGAACAATGTATAGTTTTCTGAGACATTCTTCGCTTACAAAAGAGTAGTAATTATTAAAGGTTCTGATCGAATCATGTTTTGACTAGTGTCAGCGTGCTCAAAATGCATCGTTACATGGGTTGTTCACGAACTATCAGTTTTCTAAACGATTCTTCACTTTAAACACTATGGAAATCTACTCAGGATGTAGAAATATTGTGATGAAACAATTTTCAGACTTTACATATTTCTTCAGAAAAGCAAAGAAAATCTCTAAAGAATTTGGATAGCATCTGGTAAGCATCTGAAGCTGAATCTCTCTGTGCTTTCGTGGAAGTACACAAATTTCGGTTCCTGTAAGATTTCAGCACTTCTCACATGAATAAAAGTAGCTCTAGTAAAATCATTTGAATCTCTTTCTTAGACTCATTTGTTGAAATTCATATAAATTTTATCAGGGTATTCGCTTAATAAAAAAACTTTTTGCTATTTTTCAGAAGAAAATTTTAAAAATTTCATTAAAATAAGAGTGTATGAACAATTATAATTGGAATTGAAGTTGGAAAAAAACAGACTGTTGATCTTTTTTACGAACGGTGACTTCTCACCACAATACAGAATGGCTACAGGATAGCCTAATCTGTGAAAATCGACCAATATAAACAACGATCGACAAAGAACAGCCTAAATAAGCAGTCACTGATTCAATTACTCTTCTTTAGTAAGCAAAAAGTACACTTGCCGTAACGAGCTCTACAAAAATGAATCAGAATAAAATCAGCGGTAGGACGTCTGTATGGAACGCATGTACGCATGCCAATTCATGACTCCCGATGAAGTTGTTCGTTTGGCATTATTCACATCAGTGTTATCAGCGTATCATTTTACGATGGGAAGATTCGGAGGTCTTTGAGGCTACTCATAATATTATTAGATATAAAGCCGCTTCTTTTCACAGATGAAGAGACTAAAGAGTCTTTGGAAGTCTTTAGAATTATTCATTTCAGTAATAGCTGTAGATTCCCTGAAAAACTCAAATCTGTAGCTATTAATATGATGAATAATTCCCAAGACCCCCAATGACTACAAGTCTGTTATTTCAGTAGTTTTTCACTTAATGTATGTGTTTAGACTGCGGCATATTTTCTGATAGACGCTGCTCAGTTATACTCATGCATAAGGAAAATTGAAAACATACTGTTGAGAATGAGTGAAAAAAATTGAATGCTAAGATTAGATCAAAGACAAAAATATTTTGAAGAATATTGCATTTTCACAAGTTTTCGAGATAATGTTTTTCGTATAGAACTGAAAGAAAAATGTATAAAACAATTTAGCCAAGTTAGCTGATCAGTATGTGCACTGAAGAGTTGAAGATGAATACTTCATGTATTGACTGGTGTTTCTATTCCATTTAGAAAAGTTTGCAACAGTTCTGGCAAAATATGGGACAATATTCTCAAATAAATCTAGTCAAGCCGTGCAAAGATACTGTTAAGAAAATGATAGCATCTCTGAGATCTAAATACATGTGGCAGAATGTGAACCGAACGTTTTTGATTTAATATCACTGAAGTGCTAGCGAATTGCTGATCCAAAAATAGTGTACAGCTGGTCACGATCATAACAGAATATTGAAACTGCGTGGCTATGTGCTGGTTTCAGCAAATAGTCATTTTCTTCGAAAAAAAACGCGTTCATGAAGGGTCTGGATTGGATTCGTTAACGATACAGTACGAAAACATGATGGATCTCCCATACAGGATTGCATATGAGCGAAATACTCTGAGAGCAATGGGAAGCTTAGAAATATTGAAATAAACATCCTGTATGTGAACTAGATTGTTCGTGTTTATTCTTTCCATAGCGTTCGAATGTTGTTTCCCACGGTGAGTAGGCTGTTTTCAAGTGATACACTAATAAAATTGTTGAATACTTGTATTATCTCGTTGTGACAGTACAAGACCTACAACAGTCTTAAAAGTTAAGCTAGTTGAAGGATAATACTTGCTCTGAAGATTTTTAGTCCTGTTTGTTTTCTTACAGATATTCTCAAATAAAGAGATAAGTCAGGGTAAATCAGCCATGGTTGATTCCTCGATATGCGTGGTGCCTACGGTGGCACACTCGGGCATTACACGCATACGAAAACATTCCTTCTAGTCTAATAAACTTAAGATATACACAAAGATAGCACAGTTTAGCGCTTCGGATTTCAATCAGGACCTCTTTTTCATCAGTGTGAAAACTTATATGCCTTCAAACGATGATACTCGTTAGCATCTAAATTTAGTGTTTACACATATGGCTATCAGTTTTTATTGTATCGTAATAGATTATTCTCAAAACTAAATTTATTCTTGAAGTCTCTATAAAGTTCCACACAAAAGATCAATACAGGTATAAAAGGAAACAATTATCATAATAATACCACGAGAATATATCAACAACGATTTTGAAAAGTGAAAAGAACTAGTACTTGGCTTACATATCTTAGCTTAATATTGCCCATTTAAATTATCCGAAGTATCATTGTTTCAGATTGGATCTAGCTTTGCATTGTATCATTTAGTGGCAGTTATACTACCCAAACCTTGCTCCAGAAAAAACAGATTAGAATACGCTGTCTGCATTTTTCACAAGCTTGAAAATACGATGAAAAACAAGAATATTTTCGTAAATTCGTGAAAACTAACATATATTTACACTCACAAAGTACAACTTTCACAGCTGAACAAAAATGTAGGCTCAATTTGTCGATATGATTTGACTGTATGAAAACTCGAAGAGATATTGAGTAAAAACCTAGAGAATTATTGATGCTTGGACATCTTTATTTTCTAGCACTGCTAAACATGCTATGGAGAGACAAGAAAATTAAGCTACTTTTCACTTCTGACTGTTGGATGAGCTTGTAGAATACACAAAAGAATTTCAGGTCTAGAGGCATCTAAAAAAGTTGTTCTTTTGTCTGTCCTGTATGCCTGTTTCGCTTTTCTGAAGAACCTTTTGAGATCTCTATCTCCGTCGTACAATTTGAACATCGGTGTATTAGGAGACGGAGGTTTTTCTGAAATCTACTGGCTTGATACCTGAGGATATCACAAAAAGAACTATCATTCAATCATAACTATTTACAATGAAGGTAATATTCTAAACATATCCTTCTTCGAAACCTGATTAAAATGTATCCTTTCATTCTAATTCTCTGTAGTACTTTTTTTCTGTACAGCATCATACATAATTTCCAGCCAGACCAAACTTCTTCGAATGCTAAAAGAATATAATTCTATACAGTGTTTTGCTACATTGGAACTGACAAAAGGTAACGACAATTCTCACTAAGGGCGCTAGCTGAGAAGAGGGGAATCACAATATTTAATGACTGCTGTTCATTTCATACAGAACTTCCCGAACATTTTTATTGATAGAAAACAAGCTACTATGGTTCAAAAACAATCCAACTTAAGCTTACGAGGCAACATATCCGAATGATCCTCTCTGTTTACACTCATATTATGCGCATACGTAGGAAATCATTATAATAGAATAATCGCTAGAGGGCTCATGCTCTTCCATTTCGAAAGACTCATTTGTCAATCATCAAATGTTCAATAAGGATGATGAGATTTAATATATGCGACGTTATCAATGCGCTCTATCGAATGATCATAAACCATTAGTGATTTCTCAAACGATTCATTCTGAAGTCGAAAGAATTGGATTTTACTCGATGAAACATGCAGAACCCATGCAGGAGTTCTTGCTCTCGTTGAACCCGCATCTGTTTCAGATTTTCTCGCTTGTCGCCCAAGATTAATTGTACCTGATCTTTTTAGTAAAACCGAGAAAAAGATATGGGACCAGTCGTCAGAGAATGATGTCTGGGAGTACTTCTGAAGTTCTCTATAGCCTGAACGAAGAAAAGATTATTTTATGATTTACAAGTAACGATAGAAGATAACATAAATCTAATTCACAACGTTTGCTAGATCATACCAAGTGCGACATGGAACACAAATGAGAACATCTGAAACGCTTCATGAACAAATATGGTCACTCTGCAAATTAAGAGATTTGCGGAACCTTGTAGACCTTTAACAGGTTCTGAGTTTTTGCTTATTAAAAAACTCTACAAAAAACGCTCCATGCAAGAAAAATAACTCTAAATCTTTCGAGAAAAGATATTTTGCTTGTCCCGACCCATTTTTCGAAGTGTCTACTACCGAGTAAAATAGGGAACTCTTAAGAAGTCTCAAAAGTCTGCATACTGCCTTTATTTTCTGCAGAGCAGGAATCATATGCATTTGATACTAACTTCACGAATGGTGAAACTTAATATGAGCAAGTTATAGCAAGCCATTGACGGAGAAAGGTAAGGATCAAAACCTGAGACATGATTTTACTTGAAAGCTAACTTCCTATAGGAAAATATCCGCTAAAACTAGAAGTTTCTTCCGAATTACAACAAGAACAAGGATTCTTGAATGATTTTTCTAATCTAACAGTTCTATATGCATCGGTTTAATTTGAATGTAAATGGAGCGTTACCTATTTACTCGTATTACTTAGGAATAGAGAATTCTTCTGAATACTGATAGAATAAAAGAGCTTCTGAGAGATATTGCAATATCAAAAGACTTACGTCTATTTCTTCTATTAATGAAACCGAAGCTGAACCGTTGAATGTAATACGTTAATTATGTTGCGATCTTGTTTAATAAAGAAAATGAAAGTATTATTTTGCTTATGTACACATCAAACAAGTGTTTGGCTTGCGTGCATTCAACCGTATACGTGGGATAAAGCATGATCATATATTATTGAGATAGACTGAGTCTTTTTTCCACACAAACATTATCATTCTTTTGCTTGTTCTCTCACTTATCGACCAGGCAGCTTTAATAATGAAGAAAGATAAAGTTAATCGATGGTCGGAAAAATATGCATTATATTACGGCTTTATTTGTTTTTCTTCTTATCGATGAAAAGGATAGGTAAAATATGCAAGCTTCACACGCAACAGTATCCTGTATTATACCACTGATACTGTTAAAATCGAGTTCAAAGATCCCTTCTACCTACGACAGTAGATATTGGTTTCTACTGCAACTTTGGGAAACATTTCCTCTCCATTCAAATGTTCCTCGTCAGAGACCAACATTGGGATGAAGTTGTGGTCTCAGAAGTGTTTCTGATCCTCGTAGATACCGGGGAATCATTTTCAGCGGCTTTCTCGGCTACCATCGTCGTTTGTATCGTTGCTTTGATTAAGATTACTTTTCTAATCGTTATTTTCATTTAAGTTCCCATTCCAATCGTTATTATGGTATCTATCTTGGTGCAGCACTATCGGTCTTCTGCTGTTTGGTACAAACTCTGTGAAACTAAATTTCTTGGCCACCTAAGCTCGTT
>CAJNOP010000760.1:78007-99015 GCA_905250075.1 Rotaria sp. Silwood1
AAAAAAAAAAAAATGAAAATTCTATGTTGCTCAAAACAATGAATAGAAAAGTGAAACATCTACCATCTATATTAATTCTAACTGATTATACGAAAAACAAAGATGCAATAAGTTGCAAACAAATATGTCAAACAATGCATCAATAGAAATGAAAACACTACAAACAAAAAGAATCGCTTGCTGACTAATATCAGTGAAAGAGAAAAATACCCAAACAAGTTAGGAAATCAATAGAAATTATACGAAGATGAACAAAATCGAATTGAAGAGAAGAAAAAAACGAAAAAAATATACATATCAATCTGTAAATAAACGATTCAGTTATTAACATAAACTTTTACAAACATAAACTATTTGATAAAAATGACGATGTCACTATATGAAAATTATTCGGTAAGTATGCTCTTCGCTGAAAACAAGATCGTCGAAGAGCATTACATTCTATCATCTGAAATCGAACAAAAAAAATTTTATAAAAATGCATTCTTTCTTAATTTTAATATCTCCTCCATAAATTTTATATTTGCCTTTATTAAAAATAATTATTCATATCGAAACGATAAAGCAATAATGTCAATAGCTCTAGGAGAAGACGATCCTGAAATAAATCAACAAGAGACTCTTAATACACTAAGAGTAAAAGAAAAAAATATCTAGAAAACTTTCATGATTTCACAAGTATTAGAAACATGAGACGAAAATATATAACAATAACTATGCTACATCACAAGTGGATTAGAATCAAGCGTAAACTTTGAGAAAAATAATATATCAACGAATTAAACAGATAATAGAAATAGGCATCAACTCGGACATACGTATATAAAAGGAAATAGTCGCAGATCTTGATGAATATCTTATTGTTTATCATTGTTAAAAATTGACTTGTCATTCTGCTAAGAAAATAGAGTGACCTACAAATAAGTTTTCACATCTGATGTGTTCATATAACAGAAGTGATCGGTAGAACTCGGCGATTCCTAAAATAAAGCAACCAGAACCGGTAGGACCGAACATTTTTTACCCATAACAGGAGAGCTGATGTTCAAGCGCTGTATACTCTAAGGTCGGAGAGATCAATCTACGAGCGCATAAGCAATAAACTATGCATATTTCTCGCAATTAAATGAAAAGAGAAGTGAAAAGTAGCTAAAAGTTTGATTAAGGCTCCTGAAAAAGTCAAGCGTCGTCAAAAAATTGCTTTTTCAGAAAACGAATGGTTAGATATTCCCATCTATACTTTCATGCTAATTATGACTTTGAACCATACCTCTGCCAAAAGCCAGGTTTTGCCATAAAAGACTATTTTTCCTTTATCAAAGTTGTTTGTGCCGAAAAAAGTCCGTATTTCTTACAGTAGTTGTACGATGACATATCTCCAGTGGTATTGTATTACGGTCAGTATTTTATCTAGGTTTTTCACTCCAAGGGGGCAAATTCAGTTGTCGGCAGGGCAGACAAAAAATTTCTTAAGGAACGAACTATCAAGAGTGTTTTCGAGTCTATTATACTGACGCTTGTAAAAGACAACGATACGCAAAATGTTAATTCGAATTTGATTGAAACTAAGGACGAAGGATAGTCATATTATATTATGGAAAATGAGTTTGTTCTGTCTAGGTACAGTTAGGTAACCTGATTCTACTACGAGAGGCATCGCCTCGCAGTAATATATCCACAATTCGACTAATGATCATTGTACAAAACTGATTTTTAGTTTTTCTTTAATTGAATGAACACTTCTGCATCGATCTGTATGTGTTCGATTACAAAATAATCAATTTTTGATCATAAGAGGTGCGAGAATACGAGCAGGGTTGATTTTTTTTCAATTTTTCTGGCGTTTTCAATTATGCCACTGAGGCTATTTTCAGTTCCTAATCCTTCCATTACTACGTCAAACAGAATGACTTCTGAAGTAGAACAAGATTTTATGGACAAGCTTGCGAAAAATATAAAAGTGAACTATGTCGAGAGGAGCACAAATAGACCTACCTCGACGAGACGGAGTTTATAGTTTATTCTTTAGTCACAACTAAGGAAATTTTTGTTCATAAAGTCTTGTTCTACTTCGAAAGATATTCCGTTTGAAGCATAAATGGAAAAACTATGAGCTAAGAATACCCCCAGTGGCATAATTAGGGACATCTGGAAAATTGAAAAAGAACTCGACTCCGCTCGTATTTTCCCTTATCTTATGAAGCAAAGATTGATTACTTTGTGATCAAATACATACAGATCGACACAAATGTTCACTCCATTCAAAAAAAAACTAAGGATCATCTTTAAAAGATGATCCATAACCGAGTTACAGATTGATTACTGTGAGGTAAAATTGTTCGCGTCAGAATTATGTCATCCGACTCTAACACTATATTTATTGAAATTGTTCCAAAAATGTCGTATCAAAAATATTTTTAGGAAAATTTTATTGATATTATTTTTTTTAAGTTTTATTTTTCTGGGGGGGGGGGGGGGGGCAAAATGTCCCATCCCTCCCACTGGATAAAACACTGATTACGGTAAGAGATACACTCAAACACTTTTTTGTTTGAATGCTAACTTTTTAATTAAATTTCTTACTTATTGTGAGGATTCGTTTTGGCTCCAAGTATGTATCAGGACCAGCGAAAGAAGAAAATTTAAAAAAAGGGCTTACAAGGATAACAAGCGCTTAGTGAATTCTGTTAGATAAAGGAATGCCATTGGAGACACGGCAGACATAAAAAATGAGCATTCGTTTTTGAAGCATCATGTTGTTCACTGAAACGTCTGAAAGTCGATTTCAGTAGAGTGAAAAGAAAACATTGAATACCTTTCGGTTCAAACCATGTCAAGAGGGTCAGATCAATTGAAATTTGCAATAATCTTGTTTGCCACCGTGATTTTCGTACAGTATCCAGGTTTGCCGTCATATTTTCGTAGCCAGAATAGTCTCAATTCTTCATTTCCCTGCCTCCATGCATCCTATGTTTGTACTACCAATGTTGAATCTTCGATAACACGAAGGCTCTGATGTTTTTAAATGATTTCCATATTTTATGTGTTTTTTAATGAGTCATTACTAAAGATCCTATAGGACACGAGTCAATATGTTTCTGCATACGTTAAGTACTCTTAGTTGATTGATGTGTAGTAAGTGATATGCATGAGGCGCATATAACAATCAAAATTTTCTCTGGACCTATTCTGACGGTTCTTCTAAATGATCAACTAATTAGTTTCTGACTAATCTTATATCGTTTGACAGTGAAATGTTTACTCTTTACTGGAAACTAAAAAGAAGCTCTTTGCGATCTTGGTAGCCAAAACTTTGAATAAAATGTTTCAAAAAAGTTTCCGGCAGAATTGGGACACCTGACTTTAAGATTATCTGAATTCAGACAGGGAAGAGAAGGAGAAGACCTTTAGAACACAGTGCATTTTTATGGTATCTGAAGTGAAATGTTTTATTTAAATGAAATAAAGCATGTTTGGTTGAAAGGTGACATATATAGTAGTATCAAACGAAGAGGAAGGATGGATTTCGTTTTGTAGATGTCAACAAAACAAGGTAAAATTCAATAGTGACGAAAAATAGTCAACATAGGATTACTGTTGATTGATTTTTTCTTATGATAAAGATTTAATCACTCATAACATAAGATTGCTGATCTTATCAATGTTTCCTTTAACTAGCTGCAGAGTAATATGGCATATAAAAGGACTATATATACTTCAGTAAAAACTAGCATTTATCCAGATCAACAAGCGTTAATTAAATGCTTACCTAGCTGCTGAATAGTTGTTGTAGTTGGAATTACAGTGGTAGTTTTGATTGTAGTTAGAATTGTAGCTGTAGTGTTCGCCACTATTCATTATCATAGAAAATTTGTATAAACAAATCAGATAGTATTAGATCTGACATAGAATGTAATATAGAATTCAGTGCACTTAAGTTTTAGGTGAAGCCTAAGCAGTGTTTCAAAGTAGAGCACCGATCTCAAATGGTTTGAAAAGGGATTTTTTTCTTTCAAAACTGATTTTTGATGGAAAACGTCTGTGTTCATCAAAGACCGAAAATCCAGGAAAATTTTCGACAATTCTATTCAATTCGATGCGGTTGAATCAAATTAAATCGAATCGCATTGAGTGGAATGAAATCCATCGAAACCATTCTGCTCAAATACGAGTAGAAGATTTAAATGTATTGACTGTCGTTGCAATACAAGATCATTATTCGAAATATGAAGTTTGTGATGTCAACCTGTCACATAAATTACTTACATGCCAGTGTGTTCGTCGTCTTAGACCATTAGAATATTCTGCCGTCATATTAGCAGTGTGAGTGGAATGACTTCACAGAGATACTCGAAAAAACGAAGAATACTGCACAGATAAATTGTTAAAAGCTCTCTCTTTCGTCGCTCTTGTCTTCAGACGGTTTGAATATTGGCATTCTTCTCCTAAAAAAGAAATCTCAAATCTTTGATACAAGCGGACATAGCCTCCAAAATAATTAGCTGTACCAAGAGCATCCCTGAATATGCATTCTGTGCTTATTAAGCTGTGAAATATAATTTGCGTACACAGTTGCATTACTGATCATTAGTGACATATTTATTCAATTCAATGACTAAAGCACTCTTGAGCTCTAGCGTATACTTCGTCATAGCTAAACGAACAGTCTTCAATTTCGCAAGGCTAGTCATGAGAAACATGACAGAGAGAATCATGAATGCTCTTTCTTTCAAACTAGTTGTTAATCGCAGTTGTCTTGAAAAAAGACTGCCGAGTAAACTCAATATTCACTAGACTCAGTCGAGTATACAACAAAAACTGTGAATAAAGAGAAATTTGGCATAATAGAATTGAAGTGCTCTTCTGGAGATTCTAACATATGACACGTTATACAGGATCGAATCGAATCGAATGGAATGATCAATTGTTCAATTTGTTTCGGTCTCTGATGTACATTCAAAAATTCACTGCGTCTTCATGAATTGCTAAATATAATTGAAACCGTCTCTGTATTTCAAATTAATGGATATAGTCTATGAGAAGCCCTAGAGAAAGTACTGAGTTCAGGGTACCCATATACTGAGAAAGCTCTAGCAGGGTACCCAATATGGGTACTTTGAAAATTCTCAGTAATTTTACTGATGTATGTACTGTTAGGGGTACCCGTAAAAGTACATTCACTGAATAAGTACCTGCATGGATACACAAGTCTGTAACTTTACTGAGGAAATCTCGACAGGGTATCCTAAATTTTTCGCGTTCTGTGTGGCGACTATTCATTCACCGTTTTCTTTTTTACGTACGGCTCTATATAAACAACTCGATAAATCATAAGAAAATAATCAATTTCCATACTAGTTTTTTCTAAAATATTTCTTGACTATTTCTCAGTCGAGGAAATGCCGAGCTTGGTCGTAAATTAAGATCGGACTACCCTGAAGTGGTCTACGACCAACTCAAGTTGAGTCGGATCCCGGCATTGTTCCTGCTAAGTTTTTAGAATTGAAAAAATTAAATTGAATAAAGTTAAAAAAAATCTAGTAAATTATCTCAAGAAAAAGAAAAAATTTTAAAAAGTCAAAGATCAGGTTCGATCCTGAACATACTGAAAATTTGGTAACAGGGTACTTAGAAATACTATACAATGGTACCCAATTCAGTACTTGATCAGTACCTTTAGGTACCCAATTACTGTGCATTTTCCAGCAGGGTACTTGCCAAAGTACCACTTAGGTACCTGTAAGTACCCGCAAGTACTTTGGTACCCAAAAGTTCCTGTGACATACTGGTATTAGGGTACTTTTTTGGGTACCCTTAACTCAGTATATTCTCTAGGGAGAGATGAAATCTATTTTTCCAGTGATTACAATTCGTATTCTCTGTATCATCTTTTATCTACTTTTTCAAAGACTCTTCGATTCTTCTCACTGTTCCTACATCAACATGAACTGCATATGTGAGGGTGTATCAATGATGAAGAAATATGTTTAAGAAAGATTCGGCTTTCACTTGAATCTGTAGATTACTCTTTGTTTTCTTACTTGCTATCGGAGGACAGAGTTGTCGATTGAAACTGGGCACCGGATAACAAACAGGACGATTATGACATCGAGGATGATGAACACATATATGGTTAGGTTCACGACAAAGATTGTTTGAGCTTTCACATGCAACTAGCTCAGAACAATCTACGAATTCATCGCTACAAATGCCAACGTCAATAGCACCTTCTATATGGAAACAGGCACACGCACTATTTGGCGAACATCGATCATATTGAGCAATTCCAGGGCAGAATTGAGATTTCACTCGAACTAGCGACATACCAAAATTAATAGGAGGGCATATAAAAAGAAAACAAGAATCAAACCTGTAAAGCTGAAAAGAAAAATTGTTCAACATTAGATAAATAGAAAAAAAAAAGATTTTAGAGCTACCTGAATAGAATGAATACGAAGCAACGAATTACTGTTGAAACCATTGCTTGCTTTAAAATGAGACAATAGCGGCGGCACCCGTCTTTATATATAATGAAGAGATAATATTTTTTGCATTAGCCGAAAGTGAAGAAGCGCATGCCGTGATCCTTCGATAAATAAAAATTCAATATTACTCCATTCCTTTCCTAGGCACTTAATTTTTCTTCGCCAAAGTAATCTTTATAGAAGAGAAAAGCGTTCTGAAAGCAATATAGGATTGCTTCTGCGATATAAGCATTTAATAGGCTCGTGCCATCATTCGAAATATGAATATTGTTATTGTCAATCATCGACTTATTATGTAATGACGACACCCTTCATCCATATTGTCATTAAGAACGCTTTAATAAATTCGATGGTCTGATTAAAATAGTAACATTTTAATCATTTTGTAAACAGAACAAATTTAATAAAATTAGATATTTTTAGAGTTTGTACAAGAGTACTGCTTTTTTATCCACGATGCATTTTAATGACATACCACGTTTGATTGCAGCATACTTTCGAAATGACACTAAAAAAATATAGATACTAAATTCGAAAACAGTCACATAATTTTTATGAAGATTTTAGATCTTTCTACAAGCATACTCAATTTAGAAGCCCTACCCTAGGGCAGGGCATGGCAGGGCTACAAATTATGAATCAGGGTCTATGGCAGGATAGATCAGGGCACAGGATAGGGCATAAAAAAGTGCTCTGTGACATAACAAGAGTGATGATTAATTGAATGCATAAACAGTAAGACTTTATTCAACAATAACAAGTTTTACTCTGTACGTATTTTGGAAATACACCACCTCTTTAAATCAAAAAGCGAAAAAAAGCGAAACAGCGGGAAAATAGCGAAAACTTTGAGCAAAAAGCGGAAGAGGTTGCAAACCTGGTAGTAAATTAATCTATTTAGCATTTAGATGTATTTCAGCTAAGAAAAATAAATAAATATTTTATTTTGAATTACTAAATTTAACACGAGATTAATATCGATTAAATGTATGTCTAACTTATTATTTCATATCTAACATATCAATTAAATAAAGAACAAGTAATAATATCTTTGTTGAAATCTCAGTCTACCGGCTTATTCCATTTTTGAAATAGATTATGAAAACTCTTCTTATTCCGTTTTTAATCTACATTCTAATGAATATCAATCAGAGAAAATAAACTAAATTAACTATGACATAGTGATTTCTTGTAATCTATTTAAAAAATTCTTATCATTCAATTTCGAAAAAACCTTTGAGAGTTATCATAAATTCCTTTACGCAAGAATACAGTGAAATCTTTAGATAAATGATGCGCTAGGCATAATTAAAGATTCTTAGAAATTATATAAAATCTCAAGAAAATTGGTATATTTACACGAAAATCTATAACTAGTTTTCAAGACCTTCAACTACAAAATATTAGAAAACTGAAATTAAAATTTTCTATTTTAAATAAATAAAGAAATTGAGCAATTTAATTAATTTAATTTTAAAGAAAATAAAATAAGAAGTGCAGTAATAATTGAGAGTGTAACGACATAATCTAGTTTTTCATTTATTCAAAATGAAGCAAACACAAACATTATAGAAATTCATGAGGGTGTGGGTGTGGGTATGAATGAAGAGAAGATTAACACTCACACCAATACCCACACCCACACCCACCCTTATCTTCTTATTTTCTTCTTGTCTAACCATTACATTCGACTGCCATTCGTTTTCAATCTTCCCTACGTACCGTAACTCTTTAATTGAACTGTCATTTTCTTGATCTATCATAGATTGAGTCACTTAGGAGCACAATTTCAATGAGTCTTACATCATAATAATTCAATGTGCTTGAGGTTTGTGTAACTTTCATAGTCAGAGATATTTTTTGTGATATATAACAAGGTTATAATAAAACAAGTATGCAAGAAAAAGATTGAAAAGATTGATAACTCACACGCTTATCAAGTGAAGGTTGTACAACAAAGTAACTTAAACACATAAGTTTTTATTTGTTCTTATATGGTATTGAATAAGAAAAAAGTGTAAACCACAAAAATTCGCAACCTTCACTTGATAATCATGTAAGTTTTCGTACTTTCTAATCTATTTTCTTCTCTCATGATCGTTTAATTGTAGCTGTAATAGCATGCAAAAAACAATATGTCTTATATAGAAGATTAAAGTTTTCAAGAAATTTTTAATTTTTTCTGAATTCTGACTTCTTGTACTACATTTTCAAAGTTTATTTCTGTTACTATATCCAAAAACCTTCAGGCAACCTGATTTGTCGTAATATCCAGTTCTATCGTTGTGTTCAACTGTAGCATTAGTGTCTCTGAAAATGATCTTTGTTGTCAACTAATACTGTAGTTCAAGCATCAATCTCTGCTATCTCTAAGGATTTCATTGAGTTTCCATGTTCAGAGAAATGAAATTATAGTGTGGTTAGAAACAGAAATGTAAAGTAGGTTCACTTTTTTTATCTTTCATTCACAATTCTTGCTAAACATCTGTATTCAGATCTTTTTTTGCATAATTTATACTTTCTTTTGTGCTTTCTTTATTTTTTTCAAAAATTGGAGCCACCTTGCTAGACCACTAGACACAGCTTGAATAAGAATGGATTGGTTTAAATTCTAGAAAATGGCTGGAATTGGAAAAAAAACTGAGATGATTTAATCCAACTTAAAGTTTTCGACTTGTGTGACGTTTCCAGAAGGGTGAATTTAATGAAGAAACTTTTGCATTTCTCACTTGAGTCCGACTCACTGTAAAAAAGGGTATAAATAATGCATTGTGTTCTGGATTTATTAAACAAGATAAGTGCTTTCTCGTCGCTAATAGTTCACTTTATTAAAGAACAATAACGAATTCTAAAACTTCTGAAGATTAACTTTAAGTTTGGTAAAAAAAAACGCCCACAATATCTACATTTCACTTTCGCTTTCACTTCACGTATTTGAATTGACATAGACTGCTTACATTTTGTTTTCATTTTTTCACAAATGGATTTTCAACAATTTTACGCACAGTTTTCAGACAAGTTAAGACGACGAGCTACCTATATTCTTAAACAACTAACGTTGAACTGAAACTTTTCTGCAAAAATTTCTTGCTCGAATTTTGCCTGAAAGCTGCATTGACGCAATATGAATACATCAAATAGAGAGTGTTATGCTCGAGAAAAAAATCGAAATATTAATAAAGTTTGTTTTGGACAGTTCAACATGGAATCACTAATGAACTGCTATTTATTCAGCAGCTCGTCCAAGTCTGATATGAGCCATTTTATTGAAATACAATAAGCACCACTCGTCTCTATCAATTAAAGTAGTTTTTTTTTTTGAAAAATAGGAACAAATGCCATCAATCAAAAGTTTTGAAAATTGCATAGTTTGTCACTCTTTATCACACGATAAGTAAATTGGTTCTGAAAAATCTCTCTATCAGGAATATATCAGACTTTTTGATCTTTTTAGACTCTTACTCTCAATTGTGTTATTATTTTACGTAGATACATAACTTACCAAGCTTTCCGACTATAAAAACAATTTATAAGGCCCATTCTGATGGTGATAACATGAAGGCAAATACTATGTATGTCCTCTAAATATTATTACAAGCTATTCTATAACAATACCACGATTTTTTTTCTTTAGTTATTCATGTTGTTGATTGTTACACTTTTTGACATTATAAGTTGCAATTCTATCCATATTTACACACTCTCAGTGCTCTGTATGCTAAATGATTACTTTACCTCCATTATAATAAGATTTTTTCTCATAACATTGAATACTATAATCAGTTTGCTATGCATCACTGGATTCAATATCTACAAGAATGTATGCTTACAAACATTTTAACCGTATTAAGGTGTATCGTTAGACATAGAAAGATTAAGTATGCACTACATAGAAAAATCAATTTTTTTAAAATCTTTTCATGACTCAAGCAAAATTAATATAACCAAAGTACTTTTACATATTTAATATTCTTCTGCCTCATGATCCAGTCTAGTAGTTGAAGCTAAAGGTTAAATAACTATGATGATTGTTTTCTTTCACCTTAGTGATATCTATCCGTATATAATTATCTATATATGAGAAGTTACGGTTCGAAATTATCTGAAATGAAAGAAATATCGTCAAAATACAGAGTGTTTTATTGTTTCTATGCAGATTCTAGATTTCGAATCTGTAGAATAAGTAATCTCTTCATCTGAGTCGATAGAGTCTAAAAAACAGTAAACAATTTACTGCAGTCAATTTGTTCATTGATCGATAATATGAGAAAAAAATCATGATTTCTGTGATCTTCAATGTATTTCAGTCTTTTTTTGTGGCATGTTACCCGCGTGAGATTTCTAATGCCCTTGCAAGAGTATAATCTTTGTAGAAATTATAATTGCTACGAAGAATTCTTAAATGTCAAATAATATAAACCTTTCATGCAATGCCGATGAAAAACGAGCGGAAAATTAATATAAAATCATCATTAAATGCAAAACTTCCGCATCGCAGTTACCGAAATGCTATGCTATTTAGCTTATAACAAATAGAAGTAAGAAAGAAAAATAAAGTAAATTGAGATTGATGCTTCTTCTAGAATGATGCATCTATGAATGAAAATTATGAAAATTTCGGCTACCCTCTCAATAAGTTTTATTTTTTAACAGATACACAATTGGAAGTAGTTTTCATACTATAGACATGTGAAAGATTAATTTCATACTGTCAGCAGATTATCACTGTGTGATCGTTCAAATTTTCATCGTCGTTGGAGAGGCTGACACAAAATTATCAATGTATTACTTACTTTTTGTGTGCATCCTAATCGTTCATTTATTCAGAGTTTTAGCTGATACTCAATTAGCTGGTCTGGTCGTTGACCAAAATTTTGTATGGAAAAAACAAACCGTTACTATTGCTTTTTTAAATGGAGATGATAAAGAACGTTTAGAATTCCGAAAAATCTACTTCGAGTGGTTTAAGTGCAGCCACATTTATTTTATTGAAGTACTTCTTAACCAAAGTGCTGACATTCGTGTCGGATTCGGACTGGATAAAAGTCGAAGTTGGTCTTTAATTGGCTCGCTATCCACTGAGTATTCTGTCAATTTAACATCTGGAAAGGTGTACCGTGATTTTAAACGAGATTGTGATCCATCCATGGTTGTTGCTTTCGTTTCAAGACGACCAATTCTACATGAAGGTGGACACTCTCTTTCAGCGAAGCATGAACATGGACATGCGTTAGCAAATATCAGTTGGCATCCATATTTCATCAGTGGAAAAATGTTTCCGCAGATGACAATCGATTATATACAAAACAATTATCTTCAAACATTTCCATTAAATCAAAGTTTAGGTCCATTTGATAAGTGAGTCTCATGTGAAGCTGTAGTTCACTATTTTAGGTATAACATTGTTGTAGTATACTATTGGTTCAACAATGTTTCTATATCATTATTTCAAGTGGTTAAAGTGTTGTTTCTCATATAGATATAATTCATACTCGTTGACTCATCTTTGCATTCTACTCTTTCAATTTTCTATGTACACAAATTCCTAACATGTCTTCATCGTTTCAACTGACAAATCGTCTTTTTTGATTGAGTGTATGCACCAATGATAGATTTCAATCTTTGCTTTCGCTGTTTAGCAACTATTTCTCAGAAGATATAAAATTTTATTTTATGTAATAATCAATATTAGATATTAGTTAGAATAAAGGGTGTTAATAAAAATATTTTTGATCAAAATTCGTAAGACAGTATATCTTCATTCAGAGGAATCAGCAAATCAAACCATCTCTATATACGAGCCATTGAATTTTATCTCCAAAACTATCTTTAATCATTTCAAACATGAATAATCAATTAATTTCATTGAAAAATGCTTTTTTTTTCAATCAATTTGTGTCCATGAGTTAATCTATATTTTAGTGCACGCTTCACAATAATCTATCAGTAAATCAGAAATAGAGATCTTAGATTAGTAATAAATGTGTGTCAATCTAATGATAATTCTAGCTGGGCTAGTCAGAAAAGATCTTTATAGAGAAAATACAGAATAGAGCAAGGGCAATTCTAGAAAGAGTGTGATGCTATATAAAATCTTTCCTGCAATGACAACTGATAATTTCCCAACCAACTTAAATGAAGATATATCGATGAACGATCAATTTTACTCTTCTCAAATTTACAAACATTTTTTTGACAATGACTACAAACATTGTGAAAAGAAAATCTATCCTGAAAATCCAAACGTCCAGATGGAACTTGAATGTTATACTACGTGGTATATACAATGCATGCGTTTCGTATGTGATGGTGAATTCTGCGAACATCATCGAAATCCATGGAACGAATATCAATACTTTCTTCGGGTGAAAAATGAAACGCTGCCTCTTCCATATATACACCTCCAAAGTAAGTACCACTTTCTACGTGTAATTGTAAAACTTGTAGAGTTCAATGGAATGAACAAGTTTGTTCCGAATTTTGCAGAATTGAATCATCTCAGATCTGAATTAGAGTTGAAAATTTCGGTACCAAATTGTTTTTCTTTTTATTCTTGTTTGAAAATAGCTCGGCAAATTACTTAAGAAAAACTTTATATTAACGGTTCAATAAGATTCTTACGAAAAAATCCAAAATGTCTTCACTTATATAGATTAGCTGAAACAAATTAAGAGATCTACTTCCTAAAAATTTTCGTTTTAGTTTTTATATAAAATATTTGTACATAACTCAAAGAAAAAGAGAAACAATTCTATGCTAAATTTTAAGTAATACAATGTATTAGACATATATTATTCCGGATTTTTATCACTTCATCAAAATCAGATCGATATTTTTACTGCAGCATATGGTTTTGATGATGATATAAACAACAATATCAGCCATTAGGAGTTGATTATTTTTGTTGGATATCAATCTGATGTAATAACAGTAATAGAATTAAACTGAGAGTTCAACTTACAGATATGCAGTAGTCAATGTGATAATGATTCTATATTGATTTTTGATTCCACATATATATTGATTTTCCTCGTACATTTATTGTGTTATATGATAAACTTTGAAGAAGCTTAACACTAATAATTTTCAATTTTTATTCATAAAAAAAACTCATTTATATGTCATATTTAAAACTATGGTATGGAATTAAAATTAAAAAAAATTGTGGTGTTTGTCTTTAAGAAATATAGAACAATATATCGTTTTTGATTTATTTCATTGACAAGAAAGGGATAGTTGCTCATTATAAATGATCTAACTATAGTAAAACTCTTCTTCTGAGAAGAGAAGAACAAATATACCATCTATCAAATATGTCTATCTACTGTAAATGCTTAAGTAGTGTGTAAATATAATATCTACTGATTCATCAGCCTTTCTCTCACGACAAGAATTTTTATGGTTGATGGGAAAAAAAATAGATATACCAATTATTGAGACTTCTGACTCGCGAAATTGAGTCCCAAATCAGTTTTTTAGTATAGTAATGTGAAAGTTTGGATCCATCCAAGATTAGAGTAATCTGAAAAATAAAGAGGAAATGTTGCGTTGTATTTTTAGAAGATGAAAAGTATATTAGACGAAATATTGATTGAAAATTTTCAGAACGTCTTGTACAGTATATTGATGGACAAACTAATTTTCCATTTAGTTCTGATAAAGTATGAAATGAGACAAATATCTATGAGAATTTATTGATTGCTATGGTCTGAAAACTTCAGAACGAAATTAGTCGAAGTAAGCTACATGTCGAGCAGATTTCGATTTAGAATGATTGAGAACTTTGCGAGGGTATATAAAACAGTTGATGTTAATATATTGTCTTAGCATTTTCAAGTGGATACAGAAAAATCGAGCTCCTACAATCGAACTTCATCAAACTGCACTCCTGATAAAGGGATGGAAGCAAACAACCATTTCAATGTAACTTTTACTTAATGACGACATTGTTTTCCTTCAATTGCACTTTAAATTATGTACACTATCGTTTCCAACAGGAATTGGCTTTAGAGAGAGCTTTTACGCTCCAATTTTATCAAATCATACTCCAACTTAAAGCAACTTCAGATTAAGATCTTTGAACACTTGCCTGTAATGCTGGCTGAAAAAGTTATCTTCTATCTAGTCCTATCGTGAAGAGTTCTAGTTTTTCGCAACAGCTGCTGAAATCAACATTTCAATTTGAATTTTCCTCATTTTTCTTGAACAAGGTCTTACATCGGTAGAAGTTAAATTGGAGATGTCCATCTCTGTTATCAAATGCGTATGCTTTTTGCATATTATTTTGATGATGCTTAGACCAATACTTCATTTTCTTTCCAAAGAAAAATCTAAAAAAACTGAGATATTTTATGCAAACCTAATTTCTTTGTGGTCTCAAGACTTAGCAATAATAGTGGTTCATGTTAGACAAAAAAAAAAACGTTCTTTTTCTCTGTAATGGATTTCTGACTTTTCAGCAGATCGTGCTATTATTTTTATTATATTATTATTGGTTTTATTGGTTTTATTGGCCTGCTCCTGTGCACTACTTGTCTGGCAACATCGGTATGTTACACAAATACAATCTATACTTTTAGAATCAGAGTTAACAGAATGTTGTGTTTATTACTATTATTATTTCTCTGATTATTTTCGACTTAGGGTGTGGGTGTGGGTGGGGGTGTGGGTTATTGTGAGTTTGGGTGTGATTCTTTATTTCTTTCACATCCACGCATCCGTAAGCATACCCACAACCCACCCACACCCACACGCCCATCCACATCAATGTCCACACGCACCTCCATACCCACGTCCACACCCCACACCCACATCCGTCTCATTAGTTTATTTCGAATTCTCGAGATGAGCTTCATAAGAATGACGTATTTTTTATTTTCTTTACGTCGTTGTAATTCAAACTAGAGGAATCATAGGTTTCAGTTAAGTGTCTTAAATGATAATATCTTACATTTTCTTGAAAATTTGAATTGATAGAATTCAGCAACATCGTACTTTCTGAATATTCTTGACGATAAAAGTAAGAAACGGTGATCATATCAACAAACATTTAAAGCTGAAGTAAATGTTTTTTTTTATTCCCATCCTCAAGATTTTGTGTATCTAAAAGTGAAGTGCTGCTGTACATATTGACAGAAAGAACAGGTGTATGTCTCAAACCTTTGATAAATACATCTTAGATAACTAAGTTCTCTCGATTTTTATGATGCCATCAAATCGATTGTGATCTAGATGATCTTACAGGTGGTTATGAATATTGTTAGGTACGACTAAAAGACTCACATTCAAATTCATGCTCGTAGCCTTGCTTTGTGTGAAACGTATGGTGCAACGATTTACATGAAATTAATCGAAAGAAAATGCCGATGAAAAAAAATGTCAAAAGAAAATTCGATGAAAAGTAAATATCGAAAAATAGATGTCGAGAAAAAAAATCGAAGCAATTTTGAGCGAAAAAAAGAATGTTGAACAGATAATATGTCGAAAATGTTAAGACGCTGTCTGTTACCGTGTGTTCTTACAGCATACACCAGTATCCTATTCTTTTTCTTTTCTTTAATATATTCGTTTCTATTTCTTTTCCTTGGCCTTGATAAACCTTTCTAGTGTTTTCTATGTTTGTCCTCATAGGTATGGATATGGGTGTGGATTAGATGTGGCTGTGGATGCGGTTGTCGGTGTAGTGTGGGTGTGCATGTGCCACTTTTCTTTATGTGCTCACACCCACACTCTTTTCCTTTTTCATTAAGTTGCTATTTTTCAGAGTAATCCTTGTTAAAATCTGTGATTCTCTTTGTTAAAAACAATAAATTTTTATCTTTGGGTGTGGGTGGTGGGTGTAGATGTGGGTGTGGGTGTGGGTGTGGGGTGTGGAGTGTGGGTGTGGGTGTGGGTGTGTGTGAGCGTGGCCGTTGGTGTCGATATGTCTTTCTTCTTCTCACACCTACACACTCACACCCACACCCTCAAGATATCACATTTATTATACCTTCGAAATCTATCTACAATGCTTTCAACAAACACCAGAACATAATATATTGATTGATCTTTTTTCTCGTCCTGTTCATGAATCTTTTTTCATCAGCTGCGTAAATATAAACTCATAAACTGTATTATGGTGATCGACGCATTGAATTATTTCAAGTGCGTGTAACAAAAATGAACGTTAATAATTCACGATAAAATTCCACTTTGGAATATAGAATTATATTGAACAATATGTTCAGCGATTATATTGTGAAAAATCTCGAAATAGCAGTAATGATGAAATCTCAAAGAAATATTTTCAAACTGTCATCGATTCTCCTTTGATAGATGTAAGACGCTTAGAAGACTAATAAATGTATTGATTTTCTTTTGTTATTTAGTTTGACTCGAAAACGAAATTATTACAAAATTGGAGCGTACAGATGCAATTCGTTTCTACGATCATTATTGTCATTAATATGGGATGAAGAAGAAATTACTTCCAATTGCAAACTGAACGAGTCTAGTCAAATAATCTATGATGAGTATTATGGAGTTTGTGCAAAAAACTCAGATGAAACATGTCGAATATAATTGAAATTACATCAAATACATTTGATGATAGTTTCATCTTTACAAGTTATTTTCTGTTTCTAAATTTGATCATTTTAGTTCAACCAATAGATTTCATAAAGCTTTCAATGTCAATATTCTTAGTTCTTTAATCAAAAAGGCTTGATTTGTGAAATTCGAACCTTTTTCAAAAAGCACTGCATTCACAAAAGTCTATACGTTGTTGAGGATAATGATGGGTAATTGTTTTCCCCTCAATTTCATCCACTCTCGAACCTTTGAATCGAGTGAAACAAGGTAAATAATAATCGTATTTTATTTGAAAATCTTTGACCGAGTTGTTTCGATAAATGAATGATTGATTCATTATAATTATCAATTCGTCAAATAGGTAGTTTTTTTATTCAGAATCTTCTAATGATTGAAGTCAAGGTCGCCATGTGAATATCTCTTCTTTCCTCTGACTTAACTGCGTTGTGGCGTTAAAAAATAATGAATCATATCAAACATTGTTTTACTTATATGAAAGTGAGTCGAGAGAAAAAAACCCATATAGTGTTTGCTGTCGTTAGTCTTTCCTTATCGCGATAGCATCAATAAGAGTCAAAAAAAAGGAGACATTTACCTACATGATAATATTGACAAACGTTAACGGTTCTTTCCTCATAAAGATATCGAAGCAAAACTTACGTATGTCAGCATGCACAATTTAAAAAGTAAAAATTCACCTGATCATACTAATTCGAGAGCGTGATATTGCGCACTTCTTGGGAAAAAACTCACTCCTCTGCTGGAAAACATGAGACTGTGTAGAAAACTGATTATTTTTCTGATTAAAATGTCATCCTTGTATTGTCTTTGATGGTAACCAAGTGAAAAGACCATTTTACTTTTTTGAATTATTCGAAGATACTGTGCACACTCTCTCTCTTATATCTATGATGAATACTCAAATAATCAAAACATAAGGGAGGACGCCCGACATGATTAGTCTCAAATGTCTGAACTACCGTTTAGTCTACTCTGAAATGACTTAAATTTCGTCAGAATCAGTTGTTCCAGAAGCGTCAGCATAACAATAAAAGTGAGAAGATAGACGGAAAAAGATACTATCCGAGGGTTTCAGGACTGGGGGAAGGGTGTGCTCATTCTTAGAAAAATCAACTTTTTCTGAAAAATTTTTCGAGAAGACAACCAACATCTGATGTAACAAACAACTCAATCTTTTTTTCATCTAAGTCGCCCAAGCGGGCGGCAATTGTTCTCGACTAGGCTGTTTCGAAGGAAAAATGGATTGAGTTTAGAAGTTTTTCTAAGAATACATCCTATTCCGCGATGTTGCACATTGCGGGAATCAGTTTCGCACCGGAATCAATTCCATCCAATTCCGAGAACTCGAACATCATTAAACAAATTCGGTTTATTCGACAACGATTGAATTCCTTCCAATTCCAGAATTCTGTAAGTTGGAAGGAATTCCGTGGCGGAATTCCTTTCCATCATCACCCTCATGCTGAGCTGTTTGTTATAGATTAATGTCTGAAATAAGTTAGCGATTCCGGGACGCAATTCTGGGAATTTGGTCGAAGCGAAATCAGGCGGAATTCTGGAATGCCATCCAATTTTGGAATTGTTTCCAGTTCCGGGAATCGAGGGAATTCGACCATTGGTGGATATGCCGAATTCTTTTAATGATGTTCGAATTCCCGGAATCGCGTGAAACTGATTCCTGCAATGTGCAACATTGTGAAATAGGATGACTGCTCTGTAAGTTAATTGCGGTTGCGCAACTATTATTTTTCGAGAAACGAATAGTTTTTTTACGTTAGACTCATGAAAAACTCTTCTTTTTCTAATTGTTCTCGAAAGAAAAAAAGTATTTCTATAATGCTTAGCAATTTCACCGCCGAAGATGGCCATGCTAGCGACGACTGTTCGCAAATAAAGCAGTTCTGAAGGTAGGAAGCAGTAAAGTATGCCATAAAAAACAGGAAGATCAGAGTTATTTTCAAGATGAGTATGTTCACGTGGTTGCTTCTTCGTGAAGCAAAAACTTTTAATATTTCCAAATTTTGTAGTAAAAACCATCATTTAAGTCGGAATTTCCAGTAAAAAAAACCACCTGATTTCTTCATCTTGCCATAGAAAGTCATGTCTTCTATCAATATCTTAACGAAAGTCGCCAATCATTATTATAGGAAGATCATTCAGGACACCTCTGAAAGATGTTTATCAAAATATATAGAGATTCAACAAAATATTATTCATTTTAGTGTTTAATAATAAATAATATTCAATTGTGAGTGAGGGGGTTGTACACCCCCAATCACCCCCCGTAGTTTCGAGGATACTAGATGGAATCGAACATTCGATCCGACCATATTGAATAGCTAACCATAATATGAAGAATCAATTGTACTAGTTCTTTTTAAGGAGATAGTATAAGTTTTGATTTAGACTAGTCGAAACTTCTTGGATAGTCCCCTTTGGTTGCACTTAATTATTCGAGCAACTCATCTAGAGACTAGAACGACATATCCAGTAAGAATTGTGTATTTATATCTTTTAACTTTTTAGACTGTAGTAATAATTAAGAATAGTTCTATTAAAACTATGAACTTTAGTATTTTTCTATGACAATCTTAATATAAAATCTGATAATTTGAAGTGAAATATAGATTTATATCATAAAGGTTGGTCTAAAAGTTTTGACCCCTCTTCAGTAAATTGATTATATCTATCAAAAACCTACATGTATATACTTGATCGAAATACATAAATTTATAACTATCTTGTGATTGTTTTATTAATCTTGAATGAATATTTTGATTTAAACTAAAAAACAACATTTTTAGGGTGGTCACATGTTTTTAAGGGAGGGATGTAGGTGGTTGTGAGTTTTAGTGTCTCTGATAACGTACATTCACAGCACCCTTAAAAACATTTTACGAAGCAAAAACATGCGACTACCTTAAAAATATGTTTTTTAAAATTCTTATTAAAAGATACAAGGTGAAAATATTTATTTAAGATTGATGATTTTAGCTCGTTTTCTGCTCTAGAAAAACGCATATTTCGATCAAATATATACATAGATGTTTGTAATAGATATAATCAATGTCCTGACGTGTCGAAACTTTTAGACCACCTTTTTAGAATGTCTTATTAACATGTTAAAGTTGATCACTATCCACAAAGAACAGCTTATTTTATAATTGCAATTTTTGTTCATTTTAAAAATAATTGTAGAAGTTTTCACGGTGCATCTTGTGGTGTATTTTCTTTTTTATACAGTGTATTAGGTGATGAAAGAATGAACCTTGTTTTTGTCCGATGGAAACTGAACGTGTCATGTTTGTTTGTTTGGATGGATCTCTTTTCGATTAGTCTTGAATAATCGATGTTTAGTTAGTGATAAATATTTTAGATATCTACTAATATTCTACTATCAATGTCATCTAATACTAGTAAAAAGAAAAGTAATAATTTAACATTTCAACAAATGTTGAATAGAACATTTCAAAATGTTCGAAAGTCTGGTGATTATTGTGGTGGTGATCGTTTAACAGATGGTCAGGATCCTAAGGTGATGATTAATGGTATGCAAGAACATATTCAACTTCCATTAGAACCATCACAAGCAAAATTAATTATTGAACAATGTTCATTAGCACCATTCGGTAGAAAAGATAAAACAATTTTAGATAAATCAGTAAGATAAAAGAAAATTTCTTATCTAATAAAATTTGTCTCTTTTAGGTTCGTCATACATGGCAATTAAATCCATCATCATTTATAATAACAAATTCAGAATGGAAAATTTATACATTAAATAATTTAAAATCGAAAATTGTTTCTGATTTAGGTTTGAATCAAGATTGGATTAAAAATGATTTAATTGATTTACAATTATATAAATTATTATTATATGAAAAATATAGTTTTTTTAAAATACATCGTGATAGTGAAAAAGTAGATGGAATG
>CAJNOP010000761.1:0-33943 GCA_905250075.1 Rotaria sp. Silwood1
GTCTAACAAGTGCTCAAACACATAAACTATTTAACTACAAGCTTTTTGTTTTATTTATTTGCAGTTAATTCTAGCATTCTTTGAATATTGACTATTTTTTCACGTGGTTTCCCTTTGGCATGACCAAGATTTGTTTCATGTTCATCTAGTTTTTTCCAATCATCATATGAAACACATCGAATTTGACGAGACTTAGCAAGTGATATTAAACCATCACCTCCTGATTTAACATCATGTAAATTAGTCAGACGACCTTGTTCAATATCTTCCATAATTCGTTTAGCAACTGTATGGGCTAGAATATTAAAATAAAAATAATAAACAATCAACGTTACTATTAGTAAAAATAAAACTTGTCATACATTCTGTTGTTGTTTCAGCAATCACACCTCGAGCTCCTCGTCCAATCCAACCAGTACAATAGAAACCAGGTCGATCATCGATACGATTTTGTCGATTTCGAATAATACCACGTTCTGCATCAAATGGTAACCATGGATCGATCTATATTCAAATTAAACTATTCAACAAATAATTCAACATCAATAAACGGAAAGATGGCGTCTAAGTACAAACATACTAACCCTGTCTCACTCTATACCACATTATCGATTATAACATATATTTATGTTCGCAATGAATGAGAAGAATAAAAGAAATTTTCTTAAATCTTACTTGGATACCCGAATAACCAATACTTTTAATAACAAGACCACATGGTATTGTTTCTATAGTTCCATTTTGTTGAACGGGTAGATTTGGATCAGAAAAATCACAATTAGCTACAGGTTTTGTATGTTCAAAATCAACACTTTCAACAATTGTTTTTCCATTTAATTGTTTTGGACGACGCCAAAATTTTAAATACCAAAATCGTTCAGCATTATCTTTCGACTGTTCTATACATTAAAAATTATTTTCTTAATTAATAATTATAAATTTCAAAATATTTAAACAAACTTGTTTGAACTGTTTTTAACATTAATTCCGTTAATCTTTTTCTTGGTCGTTCTAATTTATCAATCATAGTTTGATCAATTTGATTAAAATCATCTTTATTTAACATTGATTTTACACCATTTAATTTAGTAAGTTCACGAAGTTCTTTTATAGTAAATGATACTTGCATTGGTCCACGTCGACCAACAAGTATTACATGTCGTATTCGACTTTGACGAAGTGTATCAAGTGCTATATCAGTTATATCTGTTTTAGCTAAATCATCAATAGATGAAAGAAGAATTCGAGCACAATCAAGTGCTACATTGCCCATTCCTATAATAATAGCTCGATCTGTATGATCAAGTTGTGGTCGAAGTTGAGAATTTTCTGGTACGCCTATTTGAAAAATTCTATTAGTATAAATTAAAAAAAAAGACATTTCTTTGTTTTTTTTTTGATTTTACCATTATACCATCCAACAAAATCTTTAGCAGAGAAAACATTTTCTAATGCTGTCTCACCAGGAATATTTAAATTACGTTCAACAGATGAACCATAAGCAAGAACAATAATATGATAAAATTCTTGTAATTCTTTTAATTCAATTGTTTTACCAATATGAACATTTCCAATAAAACGTACATCTTCATGTTCAGCTATTTTTGTAAATGTATGTATAACATTTTTTACTTCAGGATGATCAGGTGCAACACCATATCGAATAAGACCAAATGGTACAGGTGCTTTTTCAATGATATCAATTGTTGCTGGAACTGTCTGACGAAGTTTAAGTAAATTTTGTGTCAAATAAAAACCAGCTGGACCACTGCCAACAATACAAATACGAATAGGTGATGAAGGTAATGTAGAATTATTTGCAACTATAGAAAATGATCGTCGAATAAGACAAGGAACAAAACAACGTCGTATGACATGTGTAAACATTGACAAGATCTTAAGAATACTTCTAGAAAAGATCAAAAATCGTCAGAAGTTCTTTTCTCCCGCAAAACTCTTTATTTGTTTTTCTTCGAGTTGCTATCTTTTTTTATGATAAATATACGGACTTCAACCTTGACCAAAGTATTCATACAAGAAATTGAGCCCGATCGAACATATCATGTGAGAGAAAGAAAAGGGAAATGCTTCGTTCTTTTTATTCAACGATTACTTTTCAGAAAAACGAAAAATTTACGAATAAAAATTTAAACATTTAAGTTTTATTTCTTTTGTTATTCTTCACTTTTATTTTATGACATGTTTTCTTTTCACACGAAATATACAATAATACAGAAAAAAAATCGAATGATTCTATTTTTGAGTTTTTTGCTTTTTAACTTCGATCATAGGTCGTTCGCTGGTATTTGATTGTGAATCAGATGGTGTACGTTCTTCTTTTCCTATGATGTAAAAAAAAATAAGTAGAAAATTTATTATGCTTTTGTTTTTAATCTTCAAACTACATACGTGGAAGATTAGTATCACCGCCAGCAATAGCTGCAGGTTCATTATTCGTTGTTGAAGGAGGTATTGCAGTTTGTGCAGTTGTTCCAGCTGGTATTCGTGGTCGAAAACGTTCATGATAATTAGGAAATATTGCATCAAAACGAGCACGTTGAGTAACTGTTAAGACTTTATCTTTTGATGAATCTTTCTTTGTTAATTCATCTATATTATTGAATGATAGATTTTTTTAATTTAAAACATATTAAAAGAAACAAACCAGATGAATTATTTGTTTTCCAATAATAACCTGATGAAGGATGATAAGCAGCTCTTTGTGATGCTAAAAAAAGATAAATTAATAAAGATTATTTTCGTTTACGATATGAGAATTATCACCTTCATCAAAAGCTTTGCCAAAATGATGAACAGCAGTTAACTAAAACAATCAAATGAATAAAAAAAAAAAGATAATTCATTATAATAGAATCTTTACCAATCGATGACTAATAACAGATGCTGCATCAGGAGCTTGATAAATATGACCTGGTGCAAGAATATAATATTCTTGAAGTGGCCTTACTAAAAAATCGTTTATTAAATACATTAAATAAATATATATATTCGAGATCATTGTAATAGAGTGTTGAATAAATAATAAAAATTCGAATTTTATGATCAACTATTGAGATATAAGCAAGTTTCATACTAGTTCGGTTTAATTTTGAATTAAAACGAAAAATTACCAAGGATATATCAGAACAAAACTACTCTGCAAATAGATTATATCCATAGTAATATATATCTACCTCATCAACATTGGAATAATCAGCCTGCATAACAGAACAAAAACATAATTCTAACAATATCAATGCGCTCGACACATCTACTCGGAACGTTGATGTGTTCCACAACTATGTTCTTAACGAAAAATAGGAATTAAATGATCGTTACTCAATAATTTTTATGTAAACCTACATTAGTCATCAGAATATGACAAACTGAAGTAAGTCTTACATGACCATTAAAGATATTACTCCTAATAGAAAAAATGTATATGTTGGTCGAGCTAGAAATAAAACCTGGATGAAATGTCTCTTTGGAACTTACTAATAAGGAAAATATCAATTCAATTGGCAAGTCACACTTAAGAATCTATCCTCGTTAGCTTAGGAATGACGAAAAGGATAGTTTTTTATGAATAGGTCGCAAATTATCCGACGTCGAGAGGATCAACACCGTATCAAATATTCTCTTTTAATAATTCGTTTCATTTATGTTGGACTACGTACATTCATTTGGTCCTTCACGAAAACTTTTTCGAATAATATATAAAACTGGATCTTGTTGATGTATAAGTGCATATTCAATACCCGTTGCATTTAACTAAACAAAGCAAAAAAAAAATAGAATTTTTAATAAAATGAATGAATCTTTCTCGTACCATAGCTTCAACTGGAAGATTTTTCATATAAATTTGTTCATTTAAACTCGATCGATCATAAAATGGATTTCCTATTTGACAAAAATAAGCTAATGCTGTTTCTTGACTTAATTCTGTATTGAAATGTTGAAACCATGATAAATCACTCCAATTAAGATTTAGAAGACTTTCTAGATATTCATTTTAAAAATTTTATTTTTATTTATTTTATTCAATAAGAATAAAAAAAAAGTTCTTTTTTTTCTGTCATGATTTACCCTTTGATAAATCCATCTGAGACATCTACAAAGCACAAAATCGAATAATGATCACATGTATGTATACATATATATATATATATATGTTCAAATTTGTTTTTGTTTTTCTCATTCTTCAAAAAAAAAGAAGAAGAAGAGAAACAAAATTTTATCAACAAAAAGAAAAAAAAATGGAAAAAAGAAAACAAGACCGAAAAGAAAAAGACACTATTCTACAAAATCTGTTTTGTTTTTGTTGTGTTCTATTTAATTATGATCAAAGACTAGAGAACTCGACGACGACATTCAGCTGAACCACAATGACAATCCATTCGACGACCAGCTATTTCACCGACTGTATAATTATAATCCCAACTAAACAAAACAAAGAAAAATATAAATAAATTTTTTTTTTATAAATTAAAATTTCTTTATGTCATACCATAATTCTGTGCCTGATCGAATTGTTTTTGTAGCAAAAAATCCTATCCATGGAAAATGTATATCATGTGTCTAATTAATAATAAAAGAATTTTAATATAAAATAATAAACAATTCAATATAATTTACATCAACAAAAACATTTTGTACAGCTATATTTGGTGAACATGAATGATTAAAATATCGTCCTATATTACCAACTAATTTAGCATCAAGTGTATATACAACACCATCATAATCAGGTAATAATGTACGATTTAATGTTGAATTATTATCATTATCTTCACATATTGTTTTTGATGATTTTTTTCCATCTTTTTTTAATAATTCACGTGCACGTGATTGAAGACTAGCATTTCGAAGACGTGTACTAGCTATATTGAAATGAAATTATTATATTTAAAGTCTGTTTTAATAGAATTATTTATTCATCAGATAATCAATTGTTTGATTTTACATCTTTTTGAGAAAAAAAAAATTCAAAGCTATTCATAATGGAAAGTAATTCGATATCATTAAATTACGATTACTATTATGTATCCTAGTACATTGTGGTTAGACCTGAATTTCATTACTTCACATCGTACTGGTTAGATTGTCAACGAACCAGATATATCCATTATATTTTGCGACCTCTTATAAACAAAAAGAACTTTATAAAGATGTTGGTTCGTTTTAGATGCTATTCTTTAATATAATATAAGTTTGACAAAATGTTTGCTCATTTATTAGCCGAATCTTTTATTCAGCTAGAATAAGAATTTTTCAAATTTAAGAATTATCAGTCGAATTTCTTTGAAACCGGACGAGCTTCAAACTACAAGTCATTTGTCAACAGTGAGTATTTGGGTAAAGCATACAGTTCCAATTTAGATAATTTTCTTGATTTATATGGCAAAATAGACTTGTGAAGTGATCTCGACTATTCCTGAATGATTGTTCTAAGCCTGCAGAATTAAAATGTGAAACACGATGTAACAGTTTAATAAGAAACTATTTCATAAAATCGTATATCAACAATTGCAGACTGTTTTATATTTACCTGATTCAGTACTAGACGGAGATGTATCACTTCTGTCTTCTTCTTCATCATCCTGTTCTAAATTGCCACCATTCTGTTCTTCTTCGGAATCATTATTAATATTCTGCAAAGCACAAAAAAATAAAACAATTATCTCATGTTCTTTTCTTTTTTCAATTTTAATATTTACTTCAAAAAAATCTAAATCTGCTTGATATTCATCACCAAGTAATTTTCCTCGTTCATCAGCTTGTTCACTAGTAAAAATTTCACCTGAATACACACTAATAAATGTACCTATTGGAAGATCATGTAATGTTCGTACACCCCAACCACGTCCAACAGTTTTAAATAACTATTGAAAAGACAAAAAAAAACAATTCATTTCATTTCATTTATTTAATTGAAATAATTACTTGAAGTTGTGCAATAATACCATTTTGTACAATACGATTTGAACATGTTTGTTTATTACATGCACATCTACTATTACATTCATAAATACCTCCAGGAACATTTTTATGTAAACGTCGAAAACGATAACCAAGTTGATGTAGAATTTCTGATTGACTCTTATGTTTAGCTTTCATTGCTTTAACACGTTCATCACCAATTAATTCAGCATATTTCAACGTACGCAACCAACCTAATCAAATAGATATTTCATCATTCAAGTAGAATTGTTGCACTGAGAAAATATTTCTGAATAAAAAAAAAAAAGATGTTCCCGAATTCTCTTCAGCAAACTGTAGCCAATCTACAAAAGGTTGCAAAATAAAAAACATAGTAAATTTATATAAGTTTTTAAGTTCTCGAACTATTCAATTGTTTTTGAGTTGAGATTATTTAGTGCAGAAACATAGACCTTAAGAAGATTAGTTGCAAGTTTTTCGGTTTGCTTCTATTCTGAAATTAAAACACTAAATCTCTTGATTCATAGCTAATATTACGACTTAAAAGTAGTCAGATGTATTCATCCCCGATACTTATGACAGATAGCAGATTTTAATAAAAGAAAAGCTTCATTCACTTTTGAATAACTTACAAGCACATTGCACTCTATTTCTACATCCATCTGTACAAGTACAACATGTCATTGTTGGTTCATTTGTCACCATATTAACACCTGCAACAGGTGTTCGTTCAACACGATATGTAAATGCACTTGGTTCTTCAATTTTTCCTGGTTCTTTATCAACTTCATTTACAACTGATATTGGAACATTTTCTTGTCCACTTGATATATCTGAATTAATTATTTTACCATCTGGACAATAATGTTGTTTAACATTAACTTTACTATCATATACAAATAATTCAATTGTTAATTTTGATTTTGTTTCATGAAGATAATTATCAACTTGAGTTTGACTTGAAAGTTTTCTACCACCTTAAAATAATTCATACAAAAAAAAAACAAAGAAGTTATTTTAATATTGAACATACATGGTGCACAATAGATAAATGCTGAACGTGTTACTTTAAGACGAACATCACCAACTTTTCGAACTCGTAAATTATCAAGCATTGTCCAATGACATGCAAATGGTTTTAAAAATGGATTCATTGTTCGTGGTAATTGATGAAAATGTTTTTCAGCATAAACAACACATTTATGTGAACAATTATGTGGATGAAATTCATATGAATAATGAAGAAGAAATTTTTCAGCTAATTCAAGAAATAATGGATTAATTACTACTTTTGCATTTATATTTGTCTATATAAAAAAAAAACGTTTTTTTTATATAATTTTTGTTTGTAAAAACGAAAACAAAACATACGTGACTTGAACGTAATTGCATTGTTGTTGTAGTACCATGATTTGATGAAATTGATGATGAAGATGATTGACGATGAAGATTTATGGAAGAGGAATGATCATTAGGTAAAGATGATGATGACGATGATGATAGTAATGTATTAGATGTTGAATTATTTGATTGACGTGGTCGTAGTGTTCGTAAACCAGTTGGAATCGATGCAGTTGATTGAAATGAGGAAGTTTTTCGAAGATCTTGTTCACTAGATATTCGCGGTCGTTTTATAGATCCTTAAAGAAAAAAAATTTTCAAATATGATAAATACATTACAATGTATCATTTCTCGTATAGTGCAACAGTATTAGAAGATCTCGAAAGCAAAAGAATCTATGCCAAAAGATATTGAATTTCGTCTTTTATGTACGTGATCTATTTCCAGATATTCAAGTTTTACTAGAGAGTTATTTATTACGCCCTAAATTTTGATATGAACCTGTCATTCAAAATTTTAAAGTATAGGCGAAAAATTGCATTTTACAATTAGTTCGATTCATTATGACCTATCGATTGTATTTCATATAAAATTGATTCTGAATATACTTGAAACAGATCGGTTGAAATTCTTGACTTAACTAACGAAAAATCAATATGTTTATAATATATCAATTAAGCAATCAATCCTACGAAGACATACTAGAATGTAAGATTCATATAAACCTGAAAATTTCTAATTGTAACAACTCCTATTTTAGTTTGTTACGTATTCTATTGCTTTACTTGACTTCTTTCAATAATGAAAGGATGAGATTTTATGAAAATTAGTATTTTAAATTCACAAGGTTCTTCCATCGATTCTAAGTATGATTCTGACAATCTAAAAAATTCGTTAACTAAAGTTCGACATGTTCATCGTAGAACTCTATATTTTAACATTATACTACTAACTCGTTTCATCTATATCATCAATAGCTTGTTCAGCTGTTCGAATAAATTTTCCTTTATTTATTGCTGTTGTTGTTGTCGATATTGTTGTTGGTGCTGATTGCATTGTTGTTTGATCATTAAGACAAATAATTTCCGGTGCATTTGTTCGTCTAGCTGATAAATGTTGTCTAGCTGTACGACGAGCAAAACCATTACTAGTTGCTTTATTTTGTGTTGAATAATAATTATGCATTTGATCAAGTAATGGTGAACCACGATAAAGCCATATACGTTGTTTACTATGACTTAATTCAATTTGCATCATTGAACCATCAATTTGTATAACAAGTGCATGTATAAATAAATTATGATTAAAATTTGTAAATATATTTCGTACTTTAACAAGTGAACCTTCTTTAGCTCTTAACATCATACGTTCAGGATATGATGCAAAATATCTTTCAAGAAAATCATTTTGACATTCATGTGTATGTGTTAAAAATGTTTGATCAAGACATATATGTATATGTGATGATGGATGATAATTAGCTGACATATTTGTTTTATCATCAGTAAAAAAAATTAAACAACGATAATCATTATTTTTTCCTGGTTCTTCACCAATTAAACCATAACGTCGACAACCTGTTTGTGAATCAAATATAAGTACACGTAATTTTAATGGTAATATAACATTTAATTCACATGGTTTAGCAAAATAAAGCCATTTTGTTGGTATATCATATGTTTTACCCGTTATTTCATCAAGTATATTTATTGTTTTTGTATGTATTAAATCAGCTATAAATGTATTTGTTATACCTTTTAATGGTAAACGTAAATCAAGATCATTTTTAATAAGAAGATTTTCATGTAAATAAACCATATGTAAAGGTTTATAATTAATATATTTTGGACGATTTATTGTTTGTGCTGGTGTTGAACTTATATGTATAATACTATCATCTTTATCATCATTATCTGTATTAAATAATAAGAAAATATCATGTATAATATGATTATTTTCATTTAATTGTTTTGATATTTGTTCAAATTTAAAATAACTTAATTGTTCTAATTCAATTATAATCGCACAAAAATATTTTAATGTAAAACGTCTTTTTAAATTTTCAATTAAAAAATTTGTATAATTTTCTATGATAGATTTTGTATCATTTTTATTTTCAAGATTTATTTGTAATGTTTTAGAAGAAAAACATATATCATCAAATTCTAAATAACGTTGCATACATATACGACTAAAAGTTTCTAACCATTTTATATCGATTGTTTGAAAATTTATTGTTGAAAATAATAAATGATAATCTTCAATTTGTAATAAATCAAATAAATGAAGAAGAATCGATTCGACTGTTGTTGATTGACGGAGCTTTTCTAAACACACACAAAAAAAAACGAAGAGTTTCAATTAAATAGTAAATAGATGAAAAACATAAATTGTCGTATATGAATCAAACCATCGAAACGGCGTATTACTCTAGTATTTATTGAAGTTGGCTTATTGAAAAAAAGTTTTAATTTTATTAACAAGGTAAAGTCCATGAATGTGATGACTTACTAATCAAGTTGATATTTTGTCTAATAGAAACTTGTAGAGATTCGTTCTCATGCATTATCCTTCTCAAAGTGATGTATTCTTCTTGAGATATCGGATATTGAAAACGCTGAGTTTTCTTACTTTTTCTTGTTGCATGTAACTATTCTTGAATGTTCATAGCTTAAGAAGAACATATCCTTTTGAACTGAAATTTGCCGGTCACTCTAATGTCGACAAGACTTATCTATAGACAAAATTTCATATTGATTGATTGACGATTCATATTTGAACACTTGTCTTTGTAAAAGGATTTCGGCTGATTTGACCTTTTTAATTATCCAGATAAATGATTCCGGTGATCAGATTATTCTAACTCCTGTCATAATCAAGTAAAATTGTAGATTGAAATTAAGTGGAAAGAAAAGCTATATACAGGTATGCTCTCATCATTGTCTTTGTCTCATTGATATCGAATTCTGTTTATAATATAGAGTTGTACATTGTAAGAAATCAAAGTGTTTCTAAAACGTATACGATTCTTTTATAATAGTATTATTTTTCGAATGAATTTTTTCTAAGTAATTTTTAGAATTTTTCCTGCATGATTCTTGTTCTACTATGATCAATATTTTGCTATCGAACAGAGACACAAACGATCAACTTTTATTCATACTCAATACAAATTATCATTTAAATCAATACTGATTCTTGCTTTTAGTAAATATGGATGATTAACAATCAGTTATTCCTCCGTAGATATATATTAGACTTAACAAAATTTCATATTAACTACTGAGTTATGTAGTTGAATTGCACACGTGTACTAAAATGAAGCTATCGGATACTTAGTAATACTATTGGGATTAAAAGTTAAGATATGCGAATCTTTTTTTGAATAATTCATGTATATTTCATAACAATGATATGCGATTTTTAGTAGACAATAATCAAAACTGTAAGGCATCTATTTACAAGCAACAACTTTTGTCAGAATTTGTCCGGTAGGAATATTTCGCATATGAATAAATACCTTAGAATCTGTGCTATGGATTGCAGAAAACTACATACTATTATCTTGCATTTTGCATGAATTATTTAAAAAAAAATATATTCAAAGTGTTTTGATTTCTGGGTATCGAAAAACAAACAGTAAAATTTTTCTATTTAATTTCAACAAAAGCAATGTAAATATTCTTTAGTAATATTTCAATTTAAGAAAAACAAACCCACTTACCTAAATACTTTCGTTCATCATCAAATGGTTTTAACACACTGTCAATATCCATTCTAAAATAAAACAAATAATGTATGAAGAAAAAAAAAAAAAACAAAAACTTTTCTATTTTCATCTTCAATTAATTTTTCTCTGAAAACAAACAATCCTCATATATAAATCTTTTATAAGTTTGTAGTCTTAATATCAGAGATATTTACATACATATTCATTTATTTCAACTTACCGTAATAAATTAGTTTGACGTCGTTCATTTGGCATTATATCTAAAAATTGTTTGTCATGACGAGATAAAAAAAAAAAGAAAACAGAATTTCTTCTCTTGATTTGTTTTTTTTTTTTATACATCTTAATCTCATTTATCAAAAACAAAAAACACAACAACATCAACATTAAATAGACTTGAAATAAAAAAAAAAAAACCATTATACACAAATGCATGCAAAAAAGAAATAAAAACAATAATAACCATAGGTTATTGAACAAAAAAAAACAGTTACATAAAAAAGAAAGAAATTTTTCTATATATATACAACGAGATTTTTTTCTTTTTTATTTCCTATGTATCAGATATTGGACTATATAGAGGAGTATATTCTTCTTCATGTACATCATTTGGATAATAATGTTTAAGTCTTACATGCCATGCAATAGATGTTACAGCTGATAGAGAACGAAATTGATGAATAACATTTCTTGGAATAAAATAAATATCCTTAACAAAAACAAAAAAAACACATTATATATGAATTATAAGAATAAAACAAAATATTTTTTATTTACATTATCATAAAGTGGTAAACGAACATAACGAATACCTTCACGTCGTAATTGATTAAGTTTACCATCGTCACACCATTGTAAACACTAGACGAAAATACAGGTATTAATCATAACATAATAGAAAAGTGCTAAGTAAATTTTGTATAAAGTTTCATCAAAAACATCAAACGATATTCTAATATCACTTTTCAATTAAACTTGATAATACGAAAAAAAATGTTCTCTTTCAATCTACACAAAATCGATAGTTTCTATCGAAATCTACATGTCAAAAATGTTGAGATAAAGGTGTTAGATGTAGAATTCTTGATATTTTTTAGGAGTAGGTAGAGTCTAATATTCAGTAGAGGATGCCTTTATTCTCAGAGTACTAGAAGTGGTAACCCGAGGAAATGGAAAAGAACGTATCCCATTGTGACCTGTCCTCTGCCGAGACAGACAACCCACTACAAGGCCGTCCCTTTGTCACTTACTTTTAAAAATAGACTAACGGTATTTCAAAATTTCGCTTTTAAACAGAATAAGTTAGCCATCTTGGTGTTGTGCACACCGAAAGCATACAAATTTTCCTACCTTACAATCATCATAATAATCAAGGTTAAATGAAAACTGGGTCTTGAATATTCATTTTTCAAACCTCTACCACAAATGAATGTGATTAGTCCAATGTTGACCAATCAAATTTCAGTATACAAATATGCACCTGATTCTTTTCTTTCTATTGTTAATAACCTCAGTTGCCTATCTCATTTCTAGCAAAATCTATTCGAACTATATTCCCATGACTCTTATTTGTTTTTGATTTTTTAAACTTACTTGAGATATAGGTGGTTCATAAATATCAATTTTTAATCGTTCAACAATTTTTTCAAAATCTTCAGCATGAAAACAAACAACATCTTTAACCATTCGATTAACTGTTGATCTTTAAAAAAAAACAAAAAAACGAAAGAAGAAAATAAATCCATTATCAATTTCTATAACATACGGTGTTCCAACATGTACAGCTTTTAATATTCCAACAGCAGCTGTTGTTTCAAGTCCATCACTATCACAATGATCACTATGTGGTTTTGTACGATCTTCAACAAGTACTTCACGTGGATCTGTTCCACGACCAATAAATGTTAAATTACGTAATTCATTAGTCATACGTTTTTTTGGATGACATATTTTATGTTCAGCTGTTGGTACATATTGTTCACCTGGTCGTACCCATAAAATAGGTCCATCATTTGAATCTGTTCGTGATTTTAGTTTTTGAGATGATAATGGTCCCCATGGCATAACACATTGAAGAAATGGATTTTCTTCAAGTTTATCAATAAATGTTGGAAAATAATCACCTAATAGAATATATAGATATATAAAAACGATGTTTTAATTATGAATCTATTACTTATACTATGACCTAGTATTTTATCAATGATAGTTGGAATTTAAGTACAATGATGAATGACCGTTATGGTTCATTTGTTTTACTTTTCCTTTTTGTTATTTATATGATCGTGACCTTGACTGTATGTATATATATATATATATAAAGAAATAATCATTAGTATAAAACATGAACTAGTTGAACAAATATGATTGATTGAAACATGATTTGTATAGAATACGATCATTTAATATAACAAAAACAATTGTTTGTAAAGAAGAAACAAATGAAATTTTTGTTCAGGTAGAACTCAAATTAGAATTCTAGGAAATTTTTATGCTTATAATATGTAAAAATAGAAAGAATTATGGTAGACTTACGAAAGAAGTCTTTCAACTGATTAACTGTTTTTTTTTGTTTCAAAATGATTACATCATATAGACCCTAATAACCTATGAATATCTTTTAAGAAGAATTCGAGCCGTAAGCTTATCAATACATTTTTATTATGAAGAAACTAAAGCATTGTGTAGAATTCTTATGAAAGAAGATAAAGTTTGAGATAAATGCCCCTAGTGGATATTTTATTTGTAAATAAAAGTGAAGAATAAATCTTTCCGATTGGGTATCATACAACAGGATTAACAATGTGAAAAACTCTAAGAAAATCTCAGTAGATCTTCACAATATCTACTATTCATTTCAAAATAGAATATTTTCTACTGTTGTTTAAATAACTTCTGATAAGAACATGATAGAAACTAGTCAAAGATAAATATTACTAGCTGTTTCTTCGGACAATCACAGATGAATTGGCTGAGATCAAGATTCTCAAAAAAAACTCTAAAGGAATAAGCTAGAAACCTCAGTTTTGCATTGATTGAAAGAAAATAACTTCTGAAAGTTTCCATTAAGAATTTATCTGATCAAACCACTCGAATTTTCGATATACTTTAATATTTTCGAGTCTTCTCCCTTGAATGAGAAAAAATCGTAGATCTCTAATCTAACATGAAAATTCTTTCTTACCACATTCTTCTTTTCCCGTAACAGTACCAACTAATGATATACTCATTAATGGTCCACATCGAAATGTACCATTTGAATATGTTTGTACAATACGATTTCTATATTCTCCCATAGTTGTTGTTAAAATTTCTTTTGAATTAAATATATTTGTTGTTTTAACAATCATTTTTGGATATGTTAAACTAAAATAATCAACTAAATCAGGTAAATATCTTGCACCATCATGTACAACACCAATAGCATATTTAGCACGTTGATTAACTTCACCATAAACAAGATTAAAAAAATAATTAACAAATAAATGAGCATTTTCATTTGATAAACGTATAAATTCATTATAATATGTACGTATAAGACTTGCACCACCATTTGGATGTTCTTCTGTATGTATAAGACTTTGAAATAATTGTGAACGATCATGATTACTATTTGTTAATGATAAATCTATATAAGGTGATGATAATTGTTGTTGTTGTTGTTGTTGATTATCATTTGATTGATTTATAATAATAGGTGATGTTATTGATGATGATGATGATGTTGGTATACCATCACATTGTATTTGACTTGTTGTTGTTTGACATAAATAAACTTGAGAATCATTTGGACAATTAAGATCAATTGTTTGAGTTTCTTGTTCATCTTTTTGTATTGTTTGTGTACTATTTTCACAATAAGGTTGATCAATAAAATCTGTATATGTTGATTTATCTGATTTAATTAAATAATTTGTTTGAATAGGTTTATGAAATATTTCAATAATATCATCTGTTGTTTGACATTCATTTGTTGTTAATTGTTTTGATGATGATACATTTGAATGTTTATATTCATTATGTAATAGATTATCAGTTGATATTGATACTGTTTGAAGTTCTGAACTTAAACGTCGTTTTATTGTTGATGAACGATGTTCATTAATTGGTTGATGTTTTTGTTTTAAACGTGATGATGAACGAGTTTGGACAAGTGTATTAGAAGATTCTTTAGAAAAAACAAATCATTTCAATAGAAATTTCGATCGTTGAGAATAGAACATAGTTGATATGTTTTAATAACTTCTCCGGAACTTTATCTTCTATGAAATGCTAAGATCAGAATGACAAAAAAAATGTCATCACGCCACTTTCTTGTTACAAGCATCAAACATTGCTTGGCATGAGTATTTTTTATTTTTTGTCTACAACAAAACAACAAATAAACTATCCATCCGAAACAGTATATAATCTATGCGAAAGAATATTGTTGTGTATGAAAAATCTACTCCGTAGATAAATATTATTTCAGACTATACAATGATTACAAGAAAATTTGGGAAAGCTTTCAAGAAATATTTGCTCTCCATTTATATTTCTCGGATATTCGATCATTCTTTCACTAATATTACTAAGCATTTAGTGTCAATAGATCGTGGTAGACACATTAGAAACGGCTCATTACAGATATCATATAAGAGAATTTATCCAGGTGTTAAATCGCTGTTCGATCGAGACAATATTTATTTGATGAATAATAGAAAAGTCTATAATCGTTTGCTTTTCCAGATCTTTGTTCTCTTTACATAATTCAAAAACAAAGAACCAAAAAGCTAAATTATTGTCGACTTTTCTATGAATCATCAAATGAATATCGGTCGTCTTCTATAGACGTTATTGATATACGATCAAAGACCTTATATCAATAACATCTCATTATAATATAAGAACTACTTTCCTATCGCATTTCTAAAGGATTAAGTAACACTATGACGAAGACATATGTCCCTAAACAGATAGAATAAAATAATCTTTCTGTAATTAGTAACAGAAGTTACATCATGTTTCATTTTTCAATCTTTCAGGAATTGTGCTAACATCTTTTTGTCTTCTTTTCTGTCATCTCCTCTAATGCCTAGTTGTCCATACCGAACAGAGTATAGAAAAATTGGTACCAATTATTTATACCCAATTGTATTCATTGAATTCATTTATAAAAACGTTTTTTTTTTAAATACCCTTTTTCATTGAAAAAATTTATGAACTTGTTGACAAGATAATGTAACAATTTGAAAATCACTTTGATAGAGTCGAAGAACTAAAAAATCACATGATGCCAAATCTGGAAAATTACTCAAGTAAAAACTTGATGAAGTTGTTGCTATATTTCTGTTTTTTTGTTCTATACTCTTATATGTATAGACGGCTAGACATTAGAAGAAATGAGAAAAAAAGAAGAACGACGAGAATATCATCAAGAAGAATATACATTGATGATACAATACGATCTACATCAGCTCTTATCAAAATTTTCTTTAAGCTTTTTATAAAAAATTAAAATATCTTTACTATTACATTTGTTATATCCTAAGTAAATTTCAATAGATTGAAATTTTTAATCAATCAATAATATATTTATAATAACTAATCGTTTGTAAATGATTCACGACAATAGATGATTTTTAGTAAAATTTCAACTTTCTTAATCGATACGAGAGACTAGCAGATTTTGTTTCTTTTTCTGCTTTTTTGGGAGGGGATTGCTTTAATCCATTGGATTTATCTATTAATAAGATATAATATATTTTAACTGTACAAAATGAGGATCATTAGTCAGTTCTTACCCTCAATTAGGTAATTCCCTGCGGTCTAACTCCTTCCGTTTGATGATAAGATAGATAACGAGATGTGTAGAAAAAATCTGAAAACAATAATAATTTCCGGAAGTTGTTGATCGATCTCTTCCAGAGTCAAAGAAGAAAAGTAATCGTAAGAAAGATGTGCTCATGTCGGAATCATACACAAGAGATGTCACATAAATGAAACGCATTTTTTGAATCCCTCCCTTTCAAACATTGATTTTCCAAAATCAATCATCTGATTGCATTTGACATGATCTGACTATACAATTTAGAGTTTTTTTTTTACACACACTGTATTTCAATAAGCACAATCATCAATTATTGATGATAAAACAGTATAGTACTTCATCTACACATAGTGAAATAAATAATTCAAAAAATCGAAGATTTAATAGAATATCAAAAAAAAAAGATTTCATTTGATTTTGTCATCAAAATTTCTTACATGAATTTTGCACCTCGAAACTACTAATAAACAAGATTATACGAGTGTTTTCAAAAGTGCACTATAAACTAAATTAAATAACATGAGTGTTACTAAAATAGTAAGCAATCTGATCTTTTGAAATCGATTAACGAGCATAAACACTTGTGTGAATAAATGATAACCGTCAAGAAGTTGAAGTATCTACAAACACATCTTGCTTTTTCGGTTTAACAAGTAGTCCGATCCTTATTCAATTCATAATCACTATGATAATAAATGGCTGAAGTTCCATTGTACTTTTCATGGTATAGTATACGTCAAATAATTTTGACAAGATGCTGATCAAAATCATTATGAATTGTTTCTTTACTCAAATACGTATTTCAGAGATCTATCGAAAATATTAAAGTTTGTCATGATGCTTTTGTTGTCCGTTTAAATGTTAAGAATGTATCTGCTAAGTGAAGAACAAGTAAAACTTTCAACAATAAAAAGAAACACTCATCTATAACAAGATTTCTATGTTTGTTGAATCTTAATATAAGGATGTAACTATATGTCATTGTTTTTTTGCTTAATTAATATAATGAATATTTAAAAAAGTTTTTTTGTAATTCTATGATTTAATATTATCATAAATAGAATATTAAACATACTTATATTATTTGTTTGTTGTTTAGTTGTTTTAGTTATTAATTTTTGTTGTTTTTTTTCTTGTTGATCATTTTGTAATTTACGTTTATATCCATTTGTTTTTGTTGTTTGTTTTTTTAATGTATTTTCATCATATATATTCATAATTATTTTTGAATGATCATAATTTGTTAAATCACTTTCAATTAATGAACGACGTCGAGTTGTTAGTAATCGACGTGATAAATTATTATTTGATAGTTCTGTATTTGTATGAAAAAATTTTCTTGATATTATTTTTGTTGTTGATTGTTCATTTGTTTGATATAAAAGATTTGTTGTTGGATTTATTGATAAAGTTTCTGTTGCTGCCGCTGTTGCTGATGATGATGGTGAACAAACACGTCTTATATGTAATTTAATTGATGTATGTTCATTTGGTACATCAATTGAACGTATTGTTGTTGATGATGTACTATTTGATGTTAATATATTATATGATGATATTTGATTTTGTTGATTATTTGTTTTACATTTAATTATTTTTGATTGTATATGTTGTTCATCATTATCATCAGTATTAATATAATTTGTAGTATTATTCTAAAACAAGAAATCTTTAGTTTTTTTTTTTTTTGGTAAAAGTAAAAGAGATATAATAGTAATAAAACGAAAAATCTCTTTTTTTTTCTTCATACTTTTATTTCATCGTTGATAGTTGATGATGAAATAATTTTATTTATATCAGCCATTAGTTCATTGAAATTTGATAACTAATCAATTGTGTATATCATATCCTTATATTCATTGATTTGACACTTTATTAATAATATAATCAGTCAATGGAAATACAACATACACAATAAGTTTAATCGATTAATAGGAGAAGTGAAGAAACGAAGAGAATTTCTTAAAGTAAAGGGAATGTGAGTAATAACCAATCAATAAACAGTAGCCATGATTAGCATTAATTAAACTCTATTATTGATAAAAATAAATAATTTATTCACTAAAATTATTTCATATGTTTATTATCATTCATTTAAATAGTTGTTTATTCGATATCATTAAGAAATATTTATAATAGATGTCACTATAAATATATGAATTGAAAGAAGCGAGAATCTTAGGCAAAACAAAAAAGCACTTTATGTACTTTCTACGGCTTTGAACAAATATTAGGTTTATTATTTTACCAAAAAGAAACCAAATAACATGATAGTACTGTGGAAAATAAAAACAAAAAACGCAGTTTGCTTGTTTCTTTTTGCAAAGAAACCTATTTTTTCATGACAGACTCGAATACTAATAACTTTGTCATTGTTATTTTATTTATCAGTTCTTCGATATGATAAGTTGTTGTTTAGAATAAATTACCAAAAGATAATTTTTTCTATTGATGTATGTTATTAAGATCTATAAAATTGATGATATATAGAACAAGTTGACTGTTCGAAATAATTAAGAATTTAAAATAGCTCTGTTTGATGGTGTTGTCGATAAATACATAGTTAGAGCATATATAAGATTAAATTTGTTTTTGTTAAATCGAAGCCAAATTTAGTATGATTCAATGCATCTTTTCATGAGACATCTAAAAATAATTTTGCATTTTATTTTTTTTAATCCTGTTTTATTAACGTAAACTATTAAAAATATTTTGTTAAAACTGCAAAAAAACAGTTTGTTTGTCTTCATTACGGCTTACGGTATTCTGCGTTTGATTTTCATCAAAACAAAAGCTTTCCGAAGACTGAACATTTCATTAAAATCTATGATTAATACTATGTAGACAGAGTTGAGATTCCATGGAAAAACAATTTAGATTTTCCAATAAACTCATATTATATTTTGTGCGAATTTTATCAAAGTCTTGTATAATTCTGCTGCTCGATTATTTTGGATTATACAGTAAAACTTCTGTTAAATGTACACCGTCCGAATTCTTAGAAAGTGTTCACTGATGGAAGATATTACATATTTTATTACAAAAGGTTTCGTAACATAACCTTCTTTATTCGTTTTTTTTTTGTATCTTGAAAAACTTATTGTGAACATTTTTTATAAAAATAAACGGAGAAATATGACTTGATTTGTCGAGCTTTGTAACTCACTTGATGATGAACCATTATCACTGTTGCTATTATTAATTAATCGAATTTTTTCATTCAGTGTAAGGTAATGCTGTGATGTCATTACTTTGCTTAATATGTACAGTTATAACAAAATAATGATCAACAGTTTTATTACATTAGTCACAAATGATGAAAAAGAGAATGCAAGATAAAAAAAAAAAACTGCATATATGTTCATGTAAAAGAAGTTAAAGTAACCATGAAAACTAGAGATGGGCAACTTCATTATGTACCGATACATTTTAAAGACAGACAGAGAAATATTAATTATTAAAGCAAAACATGTCAATTAAACTTTTATTGTAAATTCAATAATCTACCAGATTGAAGTTTTTCATTTTGAATAAGTAGATTTCAAATTTACTTAAAAAATTCCGTGTCATGTAATTGGCGCAAAACTTGTCATAATCCAATAGTGAACTATCAATTACAAGAGTATATTGATAATTAATTATGCTTGCATCATGATCGTTACATATTATATCGATCTAAATCAAAATACAAACCATCATTTCATCGTAGTCTTTTGATGCAAACAATAATATGAATCGAACAGACATTAATATTATTAAATATACTACGCCAACAACAATAAATAACAATGAAAATATGTGGAATAATATTAAAGTAAAAAAAAAATTTTTTTTCTGAACAATACAAAATAAAAAACAAATATGTTTATAAATAAATATTTTAGTCATTTTTTAATCCACAAAATTCCATGATTATATTAGCTATTATTTGTTTAATGTTTTTCTTTGTTACATTATGTCTTATATTTATTATAATTCAATTATTAAAAAAGAAACGTCTATATAAAAATCAAACAAAACCAATAACAAATAATTTACCTAATAATTATCAAAAATTAGATCATCATATAAATTTTCTATCATCTCCAAATCAAACAGGTTTAACATCAAATCAAATAGCGTCATTAGGAACAATTCTATCAACAAATAAAGATCTTAAAATTCAAGAATCATTACCAACAACAACAATTATACCTATATCAGCGCATGAAAGTAATAAAACACAATCATTTGATAATTTTGAAAATGAACTTAAACGAACATGTCAAGAAAAAGGTATAACATCATCACATACAACTAATATATCATCAGTTAATGATGATGATGTTGAAACTGTTAATGAAGTTCTTGGAATGGAAGAACGTAATGGAAAAGTTTATTATAAAGTTAATTTTACTGGTCATCCATCAGATTATACTGCATGGGTATGTGAAGAAGATTTAATTCCTGAATAATAATAACAATGACTTTGTCTTGAACATTTACTTATTGTATACAAATCAAAACCTAAGAAAACAATAAATCTATATAAAAAAGTTTATGCTGTATAGAATACAATTTAAATTGAATATTGAAGTATACAGCAGTGATAAGCTCGCTTCAAATTTTTGCAAAATTTAAATTGAATCGAAAAAATTTTGAAATTCTATTAGAAATGATTAAAATGATGTAACTTTTATTATAATATTCATCTTATTTCAGAGGACGAGCATTACGATTGCCGTAAACGATCGTATACGATGTCGTATTCGATCGTGTACGGTCGTATACGGTGTAAATTACGATCGTATACGACCGTATTTCGCCGTATTACTTGACGCCAGATTTACGACCGTATATCGTCGTGTCGTATACGACGAAATACGACCACCGTAAACGATCGTACACAGTCGTATACTATGTGGATTGTCACCGTATTTCATTCAAAATTTTGCTACCTACCCTCCCCCCTCCCAATTCTGCAAAGATGGACAAATTAATCTTTGGTGTGTCCAGTCTGACTGGAGCTCCCAATTCTTATTTCTCATGCAGCTTTGATGATATATCATCAAAGCTGCACGAAAAACAAGAACTTGAACCTCCAGCCAAATTGGACATCCCCATTCCATTACATTGATACTTTATGGTTTTATTTGTCCTTTTGATAATCTAAAAAATAAAAAATAAATTTATTTAATCTAAAAAATAAAAGTTAAAGTTGATCTATCTAAAAACAAAAGAATAAAATTCATTTAATCTAAAAAATAAAATTTATTCAATCTAAAAAATAAAATTGAAACTTTATCTAATCTAAAAATAAAAAATAAATTTATTTAATCTAAAAACTAAAAAATAAAATTTATTTAATCTAAAGATAACAAAATAAAATTTATCTAGTCTAAAAATAAAAAATAATATTCATCTAATCCAGAAAAAAAAGAAAATTCATCAAATAGTAAATTATTTATACGATCGAAATATTAGTATTAGATATAATCTAATGTATAATTTACTATACTAATGCTGGAGTCAACATTAAAAAATAAATAAATTGATAAAAATAATGATTTCAGACTCATTCAAAACTGAAGATTTAATATCATCTAACTAATTTCTATTGGATAAGGAATATCTCTCTCTACTTCATGAACGAATTACTCATTGACAATAACGACTATACAGTGTAGTACTATCTGAATGTCTCTCTATCTATATAGCTAAATATTAGATGAAATGAAAACAGACTGTATAAAGTAAGAAGTATTCATCCTTTTACTGCTATAAACTGATTACTTTATGTAAGACAAAGCTCATATATATATCAAATACGAGATACCTATCTTATGTTAAGAATTGAGTACTTAATGGAAAAAGAATGCAGATATACATACATGCATACAAAATAGACAGGCTATGTCTGCTGCCGTTACAGATATTATTACTGAAGAGTAATATCTCTGTGTTCAAATACATACTTGATCGAAGAAAAAACGTCGAACATAGTTTTAAATAAGAGGTATATTTGTTTTATTCCTTTCAATTGAGTGTCAGAAAAAAAAATTTGTAAAGGAATAAATGTGTCTGATACTGATAAAAATTACATTTTTTTAAACAGGCGACATCTGTTTTCTCTTGGTATGAACAGATATAGAAACAGATATTGTTTGTCTTATTTGTCGATAACAATAATATAGAAAATGCTAACTTTTTACCTCTTATTTTTCTATATTACTGATATGACAAATCTTAAGTTTTATTTCTTATATTTCTATATTGGATATATAGAAAATCCTATTTTTTATTTTTCTGTATTGGTTATATAGAAAATCTTAATTTTTATTTCTTATTCTTCTATATTGATGACATAGAAACAGTTAGTTTTGTGTCTTATTTGTCTTTAGTAATAGTATAAAAATGCTGATTTTTACATCTTATTATTCTACATTGGTGATATGAGAATCTTATTTTTTTTTATTTTTCTACATTGGTAACAAAGATAACTATTTGTTTTATTTCTCATTTTTGCATATTGCTGATATAGAAAATATTTTTTATTTTTCAATTTTTCTATATTAATAGTATAGAAAATCTTAATTTCTATTTCTTATTTTTCTATATTGATGATATAGAAACAGTTAGTTTTGTGTCTTATTCGTCTATAATAATAATAATATAAAAAATGCTAATTTTTCTTTCTTATTTTTCTATATTAGTAGTACAAAAAGTCGCATTTTTTTTCTTACTTTTCCATATTAATAATACGGAAGATCATATTCTTTAGTTTTTTTGTTTTTTCTATATTGGTAATGTAGAAAATCTTAACTTTTATTTTTTATTTCTCTTTGTTAACGGTATAGAGAGTAAAATTTTTTATGCGTGAGTTTTTGTGACTATTATGCTATGAATTTTATTATGTAATGATAACTGCCGATGTAGGCACCTATGCATCGGGTTCAGTAAGTAAAAAGATCTGGGCTATGTGAAGTTAAGTTGAACTATAGCTGCCAGGGAAGGTGAAACATGACGAGAATGTATGTTTTTAAAGAAATCAGTTAAAACCTTACTGTACGATTTTTTTATAATCATACAATATTTTAGTGTTGGAGCATCTAAGAAACTTGCTAGAAGAATTGACATCAGATTTCTGAGACGACAATTTTTCATATGATTTTTTGTATCATCTTTGTATGAACATATACGACTTTTGAGTAACATCGAATAGGATCATACAAGAATTCATAACTGATCTTACTATGTGATTTTTCGACCTGGGTATGGTCGACACATGTAACTCAACTTACGACTAACTTACGACCATATACAGTCGTATACTACACTCGTGCACGGCAGTCGTTTATTTCAACGTATACGTTGATTGTATTTGAACGTATGGCACCGTATACGTTCATCGTATACGATCGTCGTGTACGATGCCCGTTTCTAGACGTATTTCGTCGTATACGACCGTTTACGATAGTGCTTTTTTGATATGTATACATATCAAAAAATTTTAGAAATATTGGAAATTTGAACCATACTAGTCTGTGGAGTATTTGGAAAGTGTCTATAGGTGTCGTCAAAGTGTTCCTTGATCTCTATCAGGGGCTATGTCCACCAAAAGAAATTTTATTCCAGTTGAAAACAGAAATAGCAAGCTCAGAATGGTTATCCACAGTTTTTACAAGTATCTCAATTCTTACGTTCATTTGCAATTTATTGTTACAGAAACTTTTGTTTTATTTTCATCATTCGAATACTTTTCTTCTTTCGAATAGATGAACATTTTTGAGATTGAACTCTATGAATAAATATTTTTTTTTTTGAGTTGATTACTTGAGATATGTTCATTTCTATATTTTATTTAAACAAATACGAGAATACAATATAATAGTAAATAATGTTATACAATTTTTTTTTTTAATATACGACAAATCAAATTAAGAGTTTAACATAAATTGTGCCATTGGATCATCATGACGATGTTTTTTCAATCGATATGCTTCTAATTCTTCTTCAGTTGGTTCTTTATGTTCATTAATATCTGATTTTAATGAATTATATTTACGTTTTCGTTCATCAACATTGACTATGTCTTCAGCTTGTCGATCACGTTCTTCAATTTTTCTTGCTGCTTCTTGTACTTTTTTTTTATCTAATTTTTTTGTTATAGAATTTTGATCATCATCTGTTGATGAAGATTTTGGTTGAAGTTTTTTTTTATTTAATTTTTCACGATGTAATTCAACTAATGATTTTGGTTTATCTTCATTAATATCATCAGATTTTTCATCTATTTGAAATTCAATTTCTTTATCTTCAATAATTGTACCTGTACAATAAGATTGTCGTAATAATGAATGACAACATGCATAACCCCATCGATGATTTTTCCAATAAGAACCCCATACAGATGTATGTTCATTTTCATAAACATCTTCAACATATTTTGATTTAATTGTTGCACGTTGATCACCTTTAATAACTTTTCCAAAACGATTATATTCAACATATTGTTCAGTTTGTGCTTCAACAACAAGTTCACGTGGTATACTATTTAAATATTCTTCACCACCATAACGTTCAATTAATTGTTTTTCAACTGTTTTAATAAATTGATTTTTTTTCTCATGAAATTCTTTATTTAATAATTCAAGTTTAGTTGGATCAGCTTGTGTATGTATATTAACACCTTTGTCTGATGCTTCCCATGCAAATATTTGACTTTTAGCAAAATCTTTTGCTTCACCTGAATAACGTACAAAATTATCACCTAAATATGGTACTTGTGATGGATCTTTATTTGTTCCAGTAAATGGATTATCACGCATTGAACGTGATTTTGGATCATAATAAGCTGATTCAGCATCCAAATTAAGTAAATATTTAGCTGTATCTTCACGTATACGTAAATTACGTACACTAATGCGTTGTTTTGAATCAACATGTTGACCAGGCATATCCATTGAATCTGTATATTTATATTCTTCATCTTCTTCATCATCATCAGAATCAATTTTAGTTTTTTTTGTTGATTTATTTTTATCATCATGTTCAATTGGTTTAGCTGCTACAGTAACAAGAGGATCTGTACTTTCATTAGGTGTTGTTTCATTTATAGCTTGTTCTTCAGCCATAGCTTCTTCATCTAATTTTTTAGCTTTTAAAATTTTTTTTGCTTCAGCTAAACGTTGATGTTCATCATGAATTTTTTGTTGATGCCAATTAATATCAACACCATTCCAACGGTCACGTTTTCCATCCCATGATAAATTTATATCTGGTTGTATATATTCATCAGGTGCAAAATCTGTACCTGTAAAACGTGCACCAAGACGACGTGGACGTTCAACACAATCTTTACGTTTATGTGTCATGGCACCACAATTTTCACAAGCACCTGGACGATAACGTGTTGCTATTTTATCAGCATGACCACGAGCATACCTAAGAACATTAAGTAAATATATATATATGTTGTAGGCAAAATTGAAATTCAGGCAAATTTTAAATTTGCCTAGGCAAAATTGAAATTTTAATTTTGCCCAGTCAAAATTAACATACAGCTAGGAATAAATTCATACAATCACGTTCTTTATCAAAAATAAAAGAGACTAATATGGGTGAACAGACTAAAAGATTTTGTTGAACTGTATTCTCTTGGAATTGTTTAATTAAATGAAGAAATATTTTTCAATAATAAAGTTTTTCTATTCAGATTTTTATTTTTTCATTGTATGAATTTATTCCTAGCTATATTTTAATTTTGCCTAGGCAAAATTAAAGTTTCAATTCTGCCCAAGCAATGTCTAGTCAAAATTGAAATTTTAATTTTGACTGGGCAAAATTAAAATTTCAATTTTGTCTAGGCAAATTTAAAATTTACCTGTATTTCAATTTTGCCTACAACATATATATAATATTTCATGTTTTTTAGAGTAAAACAAAAAAATAAAGGAAAAATCTGTTAAGAAGTAATAAATCTATATGTTATCATCTTTTTGTGTGTTCTTTTCTATATTCTAATACTTTGAACTATCATCTGAATTTCGATTTTCAATTTATGATAGAATATGCCGATTTTTTGCCTTTTCTTTTAAATGTAATAGTTTTTTCAATGAATTTCCAGTATCTGAAGTAAGAAATCTTCCAATAGATAAATCGTTTTTTTAGTCGAAACTATGTACATTATATAGAACCGAGCGAACTACAAATATTCTGAATATAATCTAAGTTATGAGCTTATTGCCGTCAAAATATTGAACATACGGAATTTTTCAAATGAAATGTCATAGTTCCATTTTAAAATTTTGACTCGAAACTCTATATACAGAACATAGTTTTGCAATAAAAAAGCATTCTGATTTGCCATTAAAATTCTTCGGCCTACAGAGTGCGTTTCTTAAAAAGTTAACATCCTTTACAAGGATATTCCTATTTTATTTTAGTTCTAGTCTAGAGCAAACTATTTCAGACTTTATTCATATTCATCTAAAACAATTCTTCAATACTCGTTGTATGACTTAGTCGACAACTAGTCCTTTTTTTTGGAGTTATGTTCTGATTAATATTTCGTTCCGACTGAGGCAAGTTTTATTCTCGTAATTCATTTCTATCAATACTATTGATTGATATGAAAATTTTCTCTTGTTATTTAAACAATTTCAAATGAAGTATTATAAATACTTACCATTCATTAAGAGTATCATATTCTTTTGATTTTTCTGGATGTATACGTTGATGTTTAAGTGTTGGTTTTGCATGATCATATGTAACATACCAAGGCACATCAGTCATATATTTTGGTATATGAGGATTAATATCTTTTCCTTCTTCATCAACTTCAGCTGGTGCTGAACCAGCTTTTCGTAATTCTTCAAGTTCTTTTTGTTGTCGATATTCTTCTCTTGTTTGTTTTTTTGGTGCTTCACCATCTTTTTGTCTTGCAAGTATTGATGGTGGAGTTGTAAAATGTTGTTGTGACATATCTGAAAACAGAAAAAAAAAAGATACTATAAAATGAAAGAAATTTTTTTTTTTTTTATTCTTTTGTTTTATAATGTTTGCAACTAAATATCTATTCAAGAAAATTTTGATTTTCAAGAGATAAAAACAAAAGAGAAAACAAGAGAGATTCAAAATTCATATTAAATAAGTATTGCTGGATTTCGAAAATTTCGAAATTTTAATGTCATATAAATAATAATTATTTGTGTTAATGTAAATATGAGCATAATTGAGCCAATAATTTGTAAATTTTTATCAAGTTCATTATTTAATGATATGTAACACATAGATAATGTTTCACAACATTGACTTGATATATGACAACAAGGTAAATTTTGACATGTTACATCACGATTAAAGCTTGTTAAATTATCAAATCCACAACAATTATATTTTAATTGTATATGATCAGTTGATTTTTTATAACTTTCTTTTAATAAATCATATTTTTTTTCACCACGTATTGTTAAATAAGTACATGCAAGAATAAATTGAAATAGAAATAATATAACTAAAAGAATAATATAAAAAAATAATAATACTTGATGATGTTTTGCAACAGCAATTATACCAAATATGGATAAAAATATTAAAAATAAACTCAATATAAGTAACCCAACAAATAAATGAAGATCTATTATTAAAGAATTAACTCGTGTAAATATGGCAAAAAATAAAAATGTTAATGCCAATAGTATATAAAAGATATTAGAAATAATGAGTAAACGACGCCATAATTGAAAAGTTTTTTCTTCAACCATCTAAAATCAAACACAAAAAAAAAAATATTAATTCAAATTTATTCAAAGACAAACATTTAAAATTTAATCAATATAAACTATCTGAACAAAACAAACGAGAATTTTTTTTTCTGTGCTAACAAGTAATGACTTCATAAGAAATGGGAAATGGTGTAACAGAAGACGATTCAAGAAATATCTGAAATATTTAAAAAAAAAATAATAATAAACATATTAAATAATTCATAAATAATATTTTCTTTTTTTTTCACCTGATCAGATACAGATCGTAATTGAATATGTAAACGACGTAAACATTTCAATTGTTCTTGACATTGACATATAACAAAATGAATACAATCATATAAATGATTATTATTTTTAAATTTTATTGATGAATTATAAGTTTGAATTAATCTAATATGTTGTAAAAATGGAGATATTTTAAATAATAATGTAAATAATTCTAATGGATGATCAGTTGATATACAAAGTGATCGTAATGAATATAAATAAAATTGACTATATAATTCAAATGCTGTTGCTTCAAATGTTGATTCAGAAAGGTCCTTTACCAAAAAAAAACAAAAACTGATATAGTATATAAAATATTTTTCAATATTCAATTAAAACTGTTTGATATTCTCATCATATCGAACAGTTTCGAAAAACGGGGTTATTTTGATTATTTTTATTTCTAGAAAAAAATCGTAATATTTAAATAATTAGAATGTCACTCGCGTAAAGATCGAATAGAAAAGGCGACTGACTACAATAGCAAATGTTCGAACGCGATCTACGATTTCAATCGCGTTTAACTATCTTGACTTAACTGACAAGTTAGAAGAAAATGAGTACAATTGTCTTTGATTCAATAGCTTCCAAGATTTATTTATTTTGTTTTTCATATTCATCAGAATCCTTCTATAAATATCAAACTTCATCATTATGAATCTCACTTAGATAGATAAAAGTCGAGAAAAAAAATGATTATTCGAGACCTTTCATCTGCTCATCATTGAATATCTTGAGAAGGATCAAAATCATTCGATTGTAAATCTCTGATTTTTGATAAATAATAGAAACCAATCATGTTCTTGTATGCATACTTGAAAATCATCATCAAAAAAAGTAGACGTCATTTTAACACATAGATTTCAAAATCAGCATTTTGAATAATTTGTCTAAGATCAAATTTTTAGTCAAATAATCATAATTTCAACAGATTAAAATTTAGTATCTCATTGAGTCTTACTCTGATGCACAAACTATAAATTTAATAAACATTCAATAACTGTAGATGTTTCTTTGTTAATTAAAATTTTCTTCTTATTTTATCGATAACATACCAATTCTCGTATATCAATATTTTGAAAATAATTCAATGCTCGATCAACATATCGACAAAGTTTTGATAATTTAACATGATTCCACTTTAAATAAAGAAGTTCAATAAATTTATTTTATAATAAATAATTAATTCTTACCGCAATTGAACTATCAACAAAATTTTTCCATTTATGTGAAACTTGTCGACATCTAGAATTATTCAAAAAATAAAAAATTATATATTTTTTTTTTATTAAAATTAATCTTCTTTTACTTTAATCTTGTTGATATATCAGTATATTTAATTATTCGTTGAATAATATGATCATATTTATTTGAATTAAATAAATCTATATTATCATTTGCATTAAGTTTTTTAATAAATAAATCAATATCATCTTTTGACATTCCAATATTTTTAAGTAATTCTAAATCTTCATATACATAATATGGAAGTATTTTAAATTTTTTAATATTATCATTTTGATCATTATCATTAATTAATGTTCGTTTACGTATATAGACAATTGATGTATCAGCAAATATAATCGTATCATAAAATGATGAATTAACATGAATTGTTATTTTTGCATCTTTAATTGATAATAAATTGTAACCAAAAATTTTTCGAACAATAATTGATGATAATTCTAAGAAAGAAAATTAATTGAAAAAAAAAAAAAATAATATTTTTTGTTCTGTTTTTTTTTGCATATTTAATTATCTTACTTAAATCTAATTGATGATTATTTGAATGTTGAATTAGATTTTGATGAAATAATAAATAACGATTATTAAATTCTATTGTTACGAATTCATTCGTATCAATACAATGTTGAACTAATTCATATTGATTATTTGACATTATGAGTCGTCTACATTAAAAACATTAGCTTATTTCAATCTAAAATAATTGTTTATTTTCTATTAGGTCTTATCATGATTATTTCAAAAAAAGTGCATACTTGCACAAGACACTTCTATGTCATTAGAAAACGACCAACCAACAAACATTTTTCTGTACTGGTGTGTCAACAAATTTTTTTTTTATTGGTTTATTTAATAAACTAATCAAATAATAAAATTATTTTAAGCGTCATCTATAGTAGACATTGAAAGGGCATCAATTGATAGTTTTTAGAAGATACAATATATTCAATATGGGCGCGAAGTGATAATGAAATAAAATACAATATATTAAAGAGAATTGAAATTTTGTAAGAGTAATGATTATATTCACTAATCGAATGAATATTACGTGAAACAAAAAATCAATATAAAATATAAATTCAATCGTAATTACTTCTTATGCTTTGATTTTACAAATTTTTATGTATGATAGTTGGTCAAATACTTTTTGGTGTTTCTTTGTAATCATATATTTTGTTAGTTATTCATTCGTTCATTATTAAACAAGTTCATAACGAAAAGATTGACATTCATTCACTTTTTACTTAAACGAACAAAATATGATTTATTTTACTGCAGTTGAAAGTTCGTATACAATTGACATTAGAAAAATGAAATGTATACATCTAATTGTACAATGCAAGTAATAGAGAGCCATCTTTTTATCTCTGAAACTATTATATATCAGTGTCAGAGTCGGATCAAATCTGGTCACAAAAACTTGAACTATGTCGGACACTATGAGATGTAGAAAGCACTATTCAGTAGGTTATGTTGCGTTGATAAAAGAATAACAAGACGTTTTCTGAGGAAAATGTAAAATACAACTAAATCTTAAATAAAATCATATTTTAATCATAGCATTTCCTTTTCTGATCGTTCACATCTATATATGACAACCTATAAGTCCTGTTTTACACTTATACATGGTTCAATAGAGATCGTCGAACTGATTAAGAATATGTATTTTATTTTATTTTTTGTTTTTGAAAGCCTTTTCATAAAAAGCAAAACAAGTTTTTTCTATAGTCTTGAGTAATTCATTGTTTCTGAAAGTACGCTTTGTATAAAAATTAGATAGCTTTGCAAAACATTTCACCAACTTGTTGAAATGTCATTTAACGCTTCCCAGGGCAACAAATCAGACGCTAAGATCAGAGTCAGATTCTTGTACGTTTGTATCCGATCTTACATCATTATCTTGTATGATCATACAAGATCATACGAAAAATCGTAGTCTCTGATTTCTTATATCAAGAATTACAATAAATTTCCAGTATGATGCATAAGTACGATCTTCTACGATCAGTTGAAATCATTTCGCAAGTCTTCAGTTGATTTATTCAAAATTATACATCCTAGATTACCTTTGCGTTTTCATATATCAATGATGAATTTAATTAGCCTCATGTATGGAAGAAAAGTTTATTTTTCAAGCTAAATAGCGCATGCAAAATCGTGTGTTCCACCATCACAAGCTCCAACAGCATTAGCTATTGTATGACAACGACAAATATCACACATCATTTGACTCAACGTTCTTCGCAAACAAATTCGAAAAAAATCATCGAAACGGTCAGGATCAATTTTGAAACGAGCACCGACAGACTCTGAAAGGTGAACAAACCGTATATAGACAATTTCATTAAAGATATCGAGCCCTGGCTGATTGACTGGACTCCTCACTAAAACTACTTGCGGACATCAGACTCACAACCCAAAAATACCTTATCCCATTTTAATCGATTCCTCAAAACACTACATTAAACTACCGAAAACATAGGACGATAACAGTAAACCCGGAAAAGTACCCCAATGATTACATCCTACATTCTCAACGCGACGACAGAGCACTAACTATGTCACGGGGTATATGTGGATAACAAAAGTGTTTTCCCTAAAGAGAGATAAGCACTATACATGAAAACTATAAAACTATATCTAGAACAAACTCCAAAACAACACCACTCACAAACGAAATGACACAAACGCAAAGAACAATTAACTATATGTTTATACATATACTTCAAACAAAACTCATTGTCAAAAACAAAAAAAGAAAAATACAGAATACCTATATGTCAAACATATAGTTCGAAGAGAGACGATTTTCAAAACGAAAAACAAATAATACGATACCCCTATATGAAAACATATAGTGTACAAAAACGAATACAATAAAAAAAAAACACTAACTATATGTTGAAACATATAGTTGGTAACCAGAAACGATTTTCAGAAAAAAAGAAACAAATAAAATAGCATTGTACCACTGTATGGAAACATATATTGTAAACAAAACGAAAATAAAAAAACTTACTATACATTGACACATATAGTTGTAAGAGAAATTATTCTCGAAAACGAGAAAACAAATAAAATAGTACTACATCACTATATGGAAACATATAGTGAACAAAAACAAATAAAATAAAAAACAATTAACTATATGCTAATATATATAGTTGAAAGAGAAACCATTTTTTAAAATGAGAAAACAGACTAAATAATATTATACCACTATATGAAAACATATAGTAGACATAGAACAAATAAAATACAAAAAAAAAATAACTATGTATCAAAACATATAGTTGGAAACCAGAAACAATTTTCGGAAAAAAATAAAGAAATAAAATAAAAAAATTTACTATATATTGACACATATAGGTCAAAAAAAACCAAATTTTTAAGAAAGAGAGAAACGATAAAATAATATTACATCACTATATGAAAACATATAGTAGGCAAAAACAAATTAAAAAAAGTAACTATACATCGATATATATAGTTGAAAGAGAAATTATTCTCGAAAACGAGAAAACAAATAAAATACTACTACATTATTATATGAAAATCTACAGTGAATAAAAAGAAAGAAAAAAAATTGAACTATATATCGAAACATATAGTTGCAAAAGAGAAACAATTATCTAAAAAGAAACAAAATAACATTGTGCCACTATATGGAAACATATAGCAAACAAAAACGTATAAAATAAAAAATTAACTATACATCGATACATATAGTTGAAAGAGAAATGATTCTCCAAAACAAGAAAACAAATAAAATAGTACTACTTCACTATTTGGAAACATATAGTGAACAAAAAGAAATAAAATAAAAAAAAATTAACTATACATCGACACATATAGTTGAA
>CAJNOP010000761.1:33953-45752 GCA_905250075.1 Rotaria sp. Silwood1
CCATTTATTCATCATTTATTTTATCTTATTAAAAAAAAAACAAAATATAGCAAAAGATGCAGCGTGAAAAGCTCTACAATTTACATAAGGTCACTTTTCTTGCAGTTGCATCTTTTGCTTTCAAGGTAGTTAAGACTTTGAGTGGCCAGATTTCGATGCTGCGAAAAAGTCGTTTTTTAATAAATAATCAAAATGTTTTTCGCTTATTTCCCATTTAATGTTTTATTTAAAAAAAAGTAAAATATACTAAAAGATGCAGCTTGAAAAGCTCTACAGTTTACATGAGACCGTCTTTTCCATAGTTGTAGTTTTTCTCTTCAAAATCTAATAATCGATCAAATTTCAGCCGTGCGGAAACGATGTTTTTCTATTCAAAATATGTTCTTTTTTCCTTATTTCGCTTTTTTATCATCTGAGATCTCTATTTAAAAAAAAATAAAATATTTCACTAGATTCAGCATGGAAAACTCTACACTTTACATATTTAAACTCATTGTATTTCTTTAAAAAAAAGGTAAGATTCTCTGCTACCAATTTTCGCACCGTTGAAATTTGACCGCTGTAAACTTTGTCCGTTTTGAAAACAAGAAGTACAATTGTAAGAAAAGTAGTCTTATGTAAATTGTAGAGCTTTTCAAGTTGCATCTTGTGCTATATTTTGTTTTTTTTTTAATAAGATAAAATAAATGATGAATAAATGGGATGCAAAAAGCGTACATTTATTCTGGGGCACCCGTTAGTTGAGAAAGAAACGTTTTTCAAGAAAGAGGAAAACAAATGAAAAAATATTACACTACTATATGAAAAGATTCAGTAAGCAAAAAAGAAATAAAAGAAAAAAATATTAAATATATATAAACATATAGGGGAAAAGGAAGCGATTGTCGCAAACGAGAAAAGAAATAAAATAATACTACGCCACTATATTGGAAACATATAGTAAACAAAAAGATAAACAAATTGAACTATATATCGAAACATATAGTTGGAAAAGAAGCGATTTTCGAAAAACAGAAAACAAACAAAATTAAAGTCTAATACGATGTGCCGAAAAACATAGGGAGAAAAAAACGATTGGGAAAAGCACACGCAATAGAATAAAGGAAAATAACTATATCTCGAAATAGATAGTTGGAAGAAAAATGTTTCTCGAAAAAGAGAAAACAAATCAAATAAAGCTGTAGCGCCATATGAAACCATATAACTATAAGTAACGAGTATTAGAAAGAGACAGAATGAGTAAAGAGAAAACTAAGCCACTATATGTTGAAACATATGGTTCAAAAGAGAAGTAAGTTAGGAAAGTGAAATTTGAAAAAGACTTAAAACATATTTGAGTATATGTAAAAATATATAATAGAAAATGAAAGAAAGTTGATGATATTTCAAAAACAAGTGAGCAATCCTTTAAATATTTTATGGAGAGGTGATTAAGAGAAGAATTGGTATGGCTATTCGTAAATTAATGATAAGGATTCTATTAGAATGGAAGATAGTTATGATTGTGATATTTTGTTCGTATTATCATAAGTGTTCTCACGTGGAGTAGCCTAGAGGTAAAGACGCCATCTTGTTGAAAGGTGGTGGTCTTTTATGTTCTTATTAGAAGGGAGCGTGTACTAGTCTATGATTTTAATGAAAAGTTGAACGATTTACCGGCCAATTTAGCCATGTTGATAGGATCTAATCCTGGTCGTGTGTATAATGGATTTGAAATAAAAATGGAATTGGCGAGCTCGTTCGACGTAAAAAGCAATCACAGTATAGTTCGCGCATATTTTTTTGTAATCAGCTGTCTGCTAAGCAGTTAACAAATTGATGCCATTATGATCCTATTAGAATCATCCGTAACTCATTCCAGTTAGTGTGGAAAAATTCAGAATAACTTACTACTACTTTTGGAAAGACATGAGAAGTGCTTTGATATTGTACTAGAGTAGGATTGAGCTAGTGAAATGAAAAACATTAGGAAAGGGTATGGGTGGGGTATGGGTGTAGATGTAGGTGGATGTGAGTGTTGGGTGTGGATGTGGGTGTGGGTTTGTCTCTGTTATATTAATTCACACTCACACTCACACTCAAACCCACACCCACACCCATAGTTCAATGACGTCGAAAATTGCTATCTACCGCATAATTCTATTTATTATTCATACTGCGTCATGATATAAAGAGTTCGATGAATCAATTGTCAAAGAAGAAAAGGGTAGCAACAGACCATATATGATCATATATGGCTAGACAAGATCCGCACTACATACTATTGTATGACTGTTTTGCTTTGGATTCTGATCTGATCTGATAGGATCTGACAAGGTCGTTCAATCGGATCATGTGCGTTTCTTAAGCTCAGAATCTTGTAAGATTTGTGCTGACATCTTACATTCAGAATCTGACAAAATCTTGCAAAAAATCAACCTATACGATCTTGCCGAGTCTTGTTATAAGATCGTATAAAAAATCTTGTATGTGTAAGATCTGATAAGATCTGTCACGATCTGACGTCAGATTTTTTGACCTGGGTTATTTTATGATCTGATGCATTTTATGATAATAATATGCTTGAAAAGTAACCAAAATTAATCTCTCCAACTCAGTTATACAATCCACATGAAATAGACAATTTTATCAAATCGAAACCATGTATTAGTTTTTTAATATGTAAGGCGTGTTTTTAGAAAAAATGAACTACTCAAGACTATAAAAAAATCTTGTTTTTTTTTATCAACAAGCTTTCCAAATCAAAAAAATAATATAATGCATATTTTTGTTCAGCTCGACGACCTCTATTTTACCATGTATAAGCAAACAAAAAAAAACTTGCCCGAATTTGCATTTTTTTGTATCATACACTGAATGAATATGATGTAATGTCAGTTGAATATGGAACCAATATTTGTCCTTCATTAAAGAAAAATAGTTAAATTAAAGATAAATGAATCAAAACCAGTATATTTTGATTCAATAAAGATAATTCAACAAAAACTAATTATAAACAAGATATCAAAAGCGCAAACCATAATATTGTGTGAGTTATTGTTAATAATGCCATAGGCAACACCGACATTTCTTTAATTGTGTTCCTTTTTTGGAATCTGTGTTTATTTTTATTTTTTTATTTTGGGTTTTAAATCGTAATACAGAGTCTTAATGGGTGTTCATATATCTTAATAAATAACGCAAAATGCATTGATGAATTAATTCTTCCTTTGTTGAATTATTTTACCCTTGTAAGCGCAACATCAGATGATTGCTGAAAAAGCCAGAGTTGAAGTCAGCAGATTGATTTCTACGATTGATATACAAGTTAGTCTATTTTTCGTTTGAATATGAATGTTTACTTTTGATGCAATGAACCTAATGTGCACTCTAAAACTGGAATTTTTATGTCAATTAAAATTAGATATCGTTCCTAAACGACTGACATCGAAAAACAATCAAACAAATAAAAATCGTTCAAACTTGAATATATTAGTTAACGAATGCTCGTAACTATTGTTTCATTTTTTTTGTATTATCATGTTTGATATTGTAATATAGTTCTGATGAGTTGTGTTTATCTTTCAATAAAATAACATGACGTGTCTTGATAAATTGAATTCTGAATTTTTTAAATACTTCTAATCAAAGCAAACAATTATATCATTCTACTGCTATTTCATTTTCGACTTCAGAAATTTATCCGCAATCCAAAATATATATTTTATTGAGAAAAGAAAAACAATTAGTAATAGAGATAATGTGTGAAAAAAACCTACGATACAAATTTTACCATGGCTTCTATGCCCATAGACATGAAAACTAAAAGCAAGCTATTTCTAAAGTATGCATGGATAAGTGAAGATAAAAAGAAAACATGTTAAAAGTTTTATTGAGTTCGACTACTCTTAAATTTTAATGCACTTGAACTTTTGGATGCGATTATTGCGTCTGTCGGCCACGTACAAATGTCCTTGATCGTCCAGTATAACGGCAGAGGGTAAATTTAATGACGAAGGAGCAGCGTTGGCTCGATTGTTTCCTCCTGCAATGGTTCTACCAATGGTTCCACCAGCATTAAAAAACTGTATACGATTATTGTTCCGATCGGCTACATACATATTTCCCATGTTATCAAACGTTACGTCAAGAGGATTACGCAGTAATGTTGATGAAGAACCAGCCTTTCCATTTTTATCACCAGCAAGAAGTGTCCATGCATTGGCTCCTATAGGCCAACGAACAATATTGTTAGCTCCAGTGTTAGCGATGACTACACTGTTTGATGTTGAGTCGTAATAGATACCGCTCGGCAACCACAACTGATTAGTGGCAGTTCCTGCTCTTTTACCTCCAGCAACCACAACACCATTTATTGCGCCTGGCGTGTATTTCATCACACGATGATTGAAAGAATCACTGATGTAAATTGTGCCTGATTTATCATCCAATGCGATACTAGATGGAAACACGAATTGATCAAGTCTTCTTCCAGATCCTCCTGAAAACACGCACATATTTCAAAAAAACACAACAATATTTGATGAAGCTTTTCGAATAATTTCTTTCCCAACACTTGATTTTATTTAAGGAAAGAGTAACGGTGCATCTTAGACTGACTTTTTTTGAGCACTGAAGAAAACTTGAGCAGAGCTCGATCACAGATTGAGCTGCTATGGGCAATGGTAGAGGCTCACTGGACAATTATTGCCTCCGGACTGATCTATCAAGCATTATGAACAATCAGATATTTTTTTCTTAGCATTGAAATATATTTACTTGCGTATCAAAACTACATCCTCTTAATCTATCGTACCGAAACTAAAGTGAATATCTGTTGTAGAACTATGAGCATGTGTTTCATATACAAGAAAGCACAAATAATACCACCGATGATGGTAATTGCCCGTAAAATTTTACACAATAATAATGTACAAGAAAGCTGAGTGACAATAGAACTTACTATGTGTATACATGTATATGTTAATTAATCAGTGTGTGTTATGTAACAACCGAAGACTTCTGCAGAACATAGTAGCTAAACAATTCTATATACATAGCTCAAACTTTTGATGAAATATGCAGTAAAACGTTTGTCCGAGAATATTGTACTCTTGAGAACCTATGATATCCAGATGGGTACAATATGATTTTTGGAAAAGTGAGACCCACAGTAAAATGGTTACTAATATGCCAAAAGTCGATAAATCGATTGAGATTGTGTATGCTTAAAGCTCTATTGACTAGACGCATGCTGATGGGAAAAACAGCCAAGAGTTTTGTAACTTCTACAAAAGACCATAGTTGCAGTGTGAATGACATGAAGTGTCAAGTCCCATGAGATATCAAAATATTCAGACTACAGTTTGTGTCATCAATCAGAGTGCACTAAGAAAAGTATTCTTGTAAAGATTCGGCTAATAAGACCTTAAGAAACTTGAGTTTTAGTATAATGGATACTTTTGAGCGACACTGCAAAAATTTTAGTACCTAGAGAAGAAGGTTGTTTTTTGACTACAGCTCTTAAAGTATACTCTAATAGTGATATGGCTTGAATGCAGAAACCACACTTGCAATTGAAAATGCTTCATTCTATGTTCCCGTAGATGTCATTCAAGATATATTAAAATCTAGTAAATTGCTGATGACTCAACTTCAACTGTCCATGAACACGAATATTTTAAGGCATCTGCCCATAACATTGACGTCTATATTCTATAGATTTGACGTTAGGAAAAATGGCTCAACTACTTGTCTTAGTTCTTCTTTTCAATTTAACTGAAATTTTTTTCGATTATCTACTTGATTTAGTTTAATTTCAAACGGCTTTTAACGAGAATCATACTATTTATTCATTAGCAGAATAACAAAACGAGACTAATTTTTCTCGATCAAATAGAAAATCATCATTTTTACCGAAACGATATAGAATATAAAATATTGCATAGAAATCATCTATGAATCGGCATCACTCTCAACTTTGTGCGTTTTTTCATGATAAATCGACGATTTCGAAGTTCTGTACGACTAATCACGAAAAATACTGCGATCTTTTAGGCTGAAGTGGCCGAAGATATCATGTAAATCTCAAGCTGTCCTACCTTTGCCAGCAATCGTTGTGCCTGCAGCTGCTCCGGATAGCCAAGATTGAACCCGATGATTCCGGCTATCTACCACATCGATATTACTACTTGGGTCGACAACGATACCCGTAGGACCACTCAGCTGATCGGAATTACGTCCTGCTACTCCATTTTTTTTACCAGCAACTGTCGTACCAGTGGCAGCACCTAGCAACCATTTTTGAACTCTGTTATTGCCGTAATCAGCAATAAAGAGAGTATTGGATGAGTCCAAAAATATATCACGAGGAGCATTGAGCCGATTGGATGTAATACCAGCAACACCTCTAGCATCACCTGCTACAGTCGTACCAATAGAATCCCATTGAAGTGAACAGACAGGAGCTAAAATAACAAATAGAATTTCAAGAGTGTGGGTGTATGCTGAATTTTCGATTGATACTCCTTAAACTGAAAAGATTTGTCAAGCAATATGAGGTTTTTTGCTAGGCTCTAGCTCGATGACAGATGAGCAAAACAATCTCAAAATTTTTATTCTACTGCAAAAGAAATATAAGGAAACTCATAAATAGACTGCTAGGAATGGCATTGACGAGAAAATACATGAGTGACTACTTAGAAGGTGCCAATTCTCACCCAAAAGGTTGCTCAATTGATGACTTAATAAATATACAAATGTTGAGGCAATGAATACTTTTGGAATATTAGGAACCTCATAAGCTAAGTTATCAAAATTGAAAAGTGAAAATATATGTGACAACGCATAGCAAAATTTATGAAAACTGAAATTTTTTTACCTTTGATTGTAGTTGCAGTTGTAGTTGTAATACTTGTAATATCGAACAATGATAGACCACCAGTATTGATGCAAGGAAACAACATGAATGTAGTGGAGTATCCGTCAGCAAATGTAATTATCACTGGAATACCTGCAGTATTTGCATTAATAAGAGCTAGATTATCATGGAGAAATTTGCTTTTGCAAGACTGTGATATGCCACACTTTTTCTGGTAGATTATACGCATTGTAATTTCTACTAATAAGCGAGCAGATTCGATCTGACTACAACTAGGTCTGAAACAGAGTTGCACCAGTGTCGAGAAAGAGTACATTTAAAAAAATATCATGCAGAATGTATACGTACAGGTCACGTTTCTTTCTGTAGAGTTCACGACGGCGACGACCACTACCAGTATTTGTTGTGATACCTCTGATCATAATATTAGTGATTCTTAACGAGCCTGCTGGCAAACCATATGCGATTTCTAACTAAAATTTCGTTCAATTTAATCGATTAAGACAAGTGATAAATAATGAACATAGGATTACTTGTTGAGCTATATTATCAGTATTGATAACTGTCGTATTCTGACCATTGCTGATTATCGTATTTGATACGTAGGTTCGTGTTATGTTGCTAGATTCTACAATATGAAATGAATGATCAAAAAAGGCAATCGTTTCTTATCGCATTTTGCAAAAAAAAACAAAGTCATTAGATGAAAGAGTTATTTGAAGACAATTGACGCACCGAAGAAATTGATCTGAAAATCTCAAATAAAACTTAATAGAAAGAGAATACTTACGACACCCTCAATGTATCGTTTTGTGAACTTTCATTCATCTTTAACTTTTGTATTATATATATGAGCCCTATCAAATAACCCATGCTCGAAATTGCTCAACAGATGGTCACAAATTCTCTGAAGTAATGTTGAGACAAGAGATTGATGAATATTCATGTAAACTGTTTGCAAAGTCAAATAAAACTCAGTTAGTTCTAGGTGCTTTCTCGGAAAACTCTATTCCGATCATTGTAACTATTTTTCATTATTCATTTTTACTTTACAACTTCAAATGAGTTCTTTTGGACGAATTTCTATGCTTTATGTCTTTCGATTAATAAAAATTCACCGAACAAAAGTTGGCGAAGGAGAAGACCACGATTGTTACTCGTTCTGATGAAAATTTCAGGATTTTATTCAGCCGCCATTCTCAAAGACATGTCTAGCTAATCTCCATTTTTAATCTAATGTAATTTTTCGAAAAAGTACGTATTAACACTAACCTGCCTTGCGACTGTTGAACATGATGTACAGTTCACATTTGACAATTTTCGTAGTCCGAGCGATTCACAGATCGCTCATAAATTAAACATTCAAAAAAAGACGATTAATGAGGGTTTTGTGGTTGTATATAAGTGTGATTCGAAGTAGCCTTGTCTCATGTGTTAGGTTTCTATAGATAGAATTTAACATGTGACTTTTCACAAATAGTCATAGATGTCTAGCCACATCTTAAGTATGTTACACAGGAATTAATTGAAAAGTTGTGATCGCATGCTATGTCTAAGTACTATGTCTCTCTCGCATACTATGTCTAAGCCTTTCACAATAATGACTTAATAAAAAACATGACCTGCAGATTAGTTGAAGAAAAGAGTTGACAAACCTGTACTGTTATCATATGTGATGTTGTCAGCAGCACTTTTAAGATATACAGGTATCAATGAAAGTATGAGTGCTATCGAAATCCCAAACAAAAGTAGACACATGCATATTCCAGCTGCCAAGGGAAGGCATCCAGCAAGCCAGCCTCTGAAATAAAATGACAAAAATTGTACATCAATTATTGCTTGGTAGTAGAAAGTGATAGCAGCATTAAATATGAGCTAATAAAGTAAGGTCTTCGACTGTTCATGTTTTATTGAAAATTAGAAGCACCTGTTCTACTTCAAAAATGAATATTTCGAAGAAGTATTCCTTCCTACTTAAACTTGTAGGAAATGCTAGTAACAATAAGACCTGCTCATGTTCTAAATTTCAGACCAAAAACACAGCATGCGTTCTTGTTAAAAAAGCTTTAAAATAGATCAAGATGTGATTAACATGGCGTTCATGATACAATTTGAAAAGCTCAAACATTCCGTCGCAGCTACGGAATTATAAAGTTGCCTTGGACCGATTAAGTAACCACTGTCTTAGTTGAAAATGTGTTCACACTTGAAAATCTTTCCTTATGATCAGCAGCCAATTAGCATATTAGTCATAGTGTTGGTGAACGAAGCGTTGACAAACTTACGACTCTCCATAAGGATCAACATAATTGTTATTTATTGATCGCATTGACAATTGTTGTGGTATTAATGATTCACTATTGTCAGGAACTCTGAAATCAAAATCGTAAGCTTGTTGATGTGCACAATGTTAAATCTATGATTTTTGTTAGCATCAGATCATTTCCCAGTGGAGACTCTTTTGAGGACTGAACCATCATGAACAATAGAATGATGCACGGGCTACCACTTTCTCAATATCTTTTCTATGCTTTGCTAGTTCAGGTTATAACAATCTTTTAAAGAATTTCTTCTCAAAGTCTGCCCAAGAGTACATAAAAAATAGTTGATATTCGATAGCAAGTGAGAAAATCAAAATAAAACTGTTTTCAATCTACAGCTTGATGATGTTTCTCGACGGTTTTCTCAAAAGATTCCGACTGTGTTTGATATTTTTAAAAATTGAAGAAATTCGAACACAAGTTATTTGCATAAATCACGGACTGATCTTATTTTGTGGCCAATCGTTAAATCAGTTCGAATGAAGTTTCGTTTTGACTCAAGAAGGAATTTCTTCAAGTGTATCGAAAATTAAGCATAATATTTTAACTTGCACATTTGTTTTATCCTATGATAAATTTTGTGATACAAAATGAATTGAATTGAGTTTGAACTATAAAGCCTTGCAACTCTACAAAATAGTTTGTATATTCTTGTGGTGTCTCGTGATACATTATAACAAATAAACAAGTTCTTCTGCAAAAAAAGTTGGCTATACATATTCGAGCTTCTGAATGTTACTTTTGTTCAATTATTCACAATACCGATAGATATCAGCATAATAATTTTATATATAGACCACTCAACAGCGATGAGGCATCATTAGTTTCAGTGGCATGAAATCCTTTGGTTTACTGAACGTATAAAATACCGCATTCACGCAGAACCTAGGTCGATAATTCAGTGTAGAAAGACTTCCTGTGGAAAGTGAATTTATGGCAGTTGATAATCTTCCGTTTTCATTTCTCATACAATTACGAAATGGTTTTAACACAAGAAAAAAACTAATCGAATAATACAAAAATAACACTACAAGGTTAGTGGTTTTCCTTGCGGATAGGAAAAATCTATCAATTCTCATGAATAAAGAAGTCTCGTTAAGTGTTTCTATTTTTATGAAAACATACCTTTGTTTGATTTATTAATATCAAATCTTGTGTAATTACGATCGCAATGTGACTATAATATATCGATGCCGTTTTAGGAGTGAGAGAAAAGAAAAATATTGTTTATATACGCATCGTGAGATAAATGTGACTTTGCGCATAAATGCTCGAAGGTGAATAAATGGTGCAAGGTTTTTTTGATGAGATAATGCAATTATACGAAACACGATATCGTCCTTTATTTTTTCTCTTCTGTGTCGGTAAAACAGCTGAATCCTTGACAATGGAGAGTCAATCACGTGGCTAGAGAAAATTTGCAATATACAATGCATTCATTACTGATTCTGTTCACAACTAATGCAAATGTGCATTCAGAGCCAGCGAGACAAGTAGTTTTTCAACATGCCCACAATCATCTTCTCTATTCGACATCTAGTTCCATAAACGCTACCGATCAGTGTATAAATTCTAGGGTAGACAGGACCACCGATCTTGCTCTTCACACAAATTATAGTTTCAGAACTCATTCCTGTACTCATACTCGACTCAACTCCAGGAGTGCCGATTGTATCAATCATAGTTTCAGTGGTAGTCTTCTTACCTTAGCGGCAGTGCTCTCTCCGCTTTGGACTTCGCTACTGGTTCTGGTACTTGGTCTTTCGATCAGTGGTGAGCCCCGTAATCATTCAATTTTTCATGAACACTCTGATCCCTGTCTCGGTTTCAGCAGTACTGTTTCCAGCTAACTGTGTTTCATTGGTAGGACTGACCTCTCTTTTCATTTTAGAGATGTTCCTCTTAACCACGCTTGTGGGCTTCAGCTGTCTAGTGTTATTGGTGATCCTGTTGCATCTAGTCTATGCATCAATGGCATTCTCCACTATCCAACATTAATTATACCAATCCAGAATACCACTAACAACCTGAAATCAATATTAAAGACACAAATCGACAACTTAATCAAGGAATGGATTGATGAATTTTGAAACAATCAGGTAATACTCAAGCGCCTTTGAAACAACTGATAAGTTGCGTTATATGTATGATATTTCTTCTACTACTATGTATCGACGTCTTAGTACCAATGTTATACAAGTATAATCAGCATCTATACAAGGATATTCCACGCTTAACTCTAAACAAAACATAATAAATTCAATAGAAAAAGAATTCATCTTGCAGAGCTCGACATGTTCTACTAGAGTCTGTCAATTATATGATTAGGTCCAGTTAAATAAGTTCACTTCACTAAAAATTCATTTTTGGCTTAAACGACTCAAACACTATGTCATTTTGTTTAGTTTCATCTGTCTTTTTGAATGAGTGAAAAAAAGCTAAATGATTCGGCGTGTGGCACTTTTTGGAAGACTTCGAATTTCTTTTACCTGAAAATAATTTTATGTCCAGAAAGTTTCCATAGTCTAAAAATTTGCATTTTTGAATTTTCAATAATATCGAACACGATAAACACACTCTTAGAATTTTTTTCCATGCTATGGCTTTATATAAATTTCA
>CAJNOP010000761.1:45852-57136 GCA_905250075.1 Rotaria sp. Silwood1
TAGGGATGAATTCAGGGAACCTGATTTGTGGTAAATGATAACCTACCGTGCAAAAGCACTAACTGATAGCTACGTTAGAGCGTGATTTTTTTGAACATAGCGATTCTAACGATTGTGTTCGCTCTGCTTGTTGCAAGTAGTTTAGAGCGAACCCTAAGATATGGTTTTGTGTTCTTTCCTTCCATGGGATACTGTATTATTGCATATAGAAAAATTCTTCTAACAAAAATATTCCTTTCGTAATAGAAAACTTAGGTTTGAATGAAAAACCGTCACACTTTTCGATTAAACCCTTAAAATCGAACAGAAAAATTTACTCCAGACATCGAAATTAGGTGATCTAATGAAATGTTTCCTAAAAATCTTAATTGAGAGTTGAGCGAAACAAGATTCTTTAAGCAACTCTTTTTCTTAATTCAAGGCCTCGACTGAAAACTTATTCTTTATTTAAAAAAACTATTCCATAGACTGAAAGGCTAGGGTCTAGAAACCGAAATTCACCTGTGTCTGTCTGTCTGTCCGTCTGTCTGTCTGTCTGTCTGTCTGTCTGTCTGTCTGTCTGTCCGTCTGTCTGTCCGTCTGTCTGTCTGTCTGTCGGTAACGCGGTCAAAATGGCCATTTTTTTTTGCACAAACGTCCATTTTTTTGGCGCAAATGGCCATTTTTTTGGCACAAGTGACCATTTTTATGGCACAAACGATCATTTTTTTACTAAAATTAACTAGGTAACTATGGTACAAATGAGCATGTAACTATGGCACAAACGGTCATTTTTTTGGTACAAACGGCCACGTAACTATGGCACAGGTGACCATATAGCAACCATGGTAGAAACAACTATTCCGGTAACTATGGTACAAATGACCATCTAAAGGCTGATGTAAATGAACCCATAATAATCATGGGTAAAATGTTAATGGAATAACTATAATTCGGGTAGTGGTGTAAAACGGCTTACAAAAGCATTTAATTAGTGAGAGTCAGACCAAATGAGCAGTATGGATTTAAAGAAATCGTTTAAATTATTCATTATTGTAGGATTGATTGTGCAATGTTGTATCAATGAATATCTAATTTATTAATAATTTAGAATTAATGCGCGAATTGAAGCATAAAAATATTGATTAATAAAACTCAAATTTTATGAATAATATAATTCATATTTTTGTACGTACAAATAGCGCCAATATAATTACAAAAAGAATCGTATTGTTGTCTAATCTTATTGGGCGCTATTTATATTTATAAAAACAAAAAAAAATAAAACAAAAACGATAAAAAAAATTAAATTTGTAAATGCATCATCTTTACTTAGAGTGAGAATTCTCCAAATTAAGTTTTCTGCTCGCCTAAGATATACTGGTCATATTATCAATTTTGCGTATTACTTTTTTAATGTAGCTTTTTATGCTATTACATCCGTACATGTATTCTATCAGTCTAGGGCTAAGTGAATCGCTTGACGATGAACGTTACTTGTGAATGTAAATGGTGCCATGATATCAGATTACTTTCTGTTGCACTCTCATTTTACACCTCACTAGACCAAGATAATCCAAACGACATTCAATAAACGCTACATAGATAGTAGATAGATACATATTATACTCTACAGAGTTCAGAGATCTTATTTACTCGTTTCTTGTAATAATGATTTAAAATATTTTTTTCTTTTCATTGACAGAGCGTACGATAAAATGTCGAAATTATGAATCTTGAGTACAAGCATTGAACCATTGACAGAGATGATTGTTTTCCTTTTTCTCAAAAGCTTTTTTTATCGATTTCGAAATGTAACGACTGTTCTATATTTGGTATTTCAGATTTCGATAAGAAATGGCAACGGCTCAACTGAATTCATCTTCTCGTCGAAAACTGGCGTTGATTATTGGTAATGACAACTACGGTAAATCATACAACAAACTGAATCATTCTATCAATAACGCAAACGATCTGAGTGATTTGCTCAAGAAAATCAATTTCAATGTGACGACAGTCTGCGATTTGACACATCAAGAGATGATCACGCATATCATTAACTTTTCTAAAGTGATCAGTAATGGTGACTTGATTTTATTCTACTTTTCTGGCCATGGCTGTCAGGCTAATGACAAAAACTATCTGATACCTGTTGATCGTACTACACTAGAAACAGACAGAGATATCGACGACTTTTCAGTTAATGTTGAACGAACCATTGCACGATTCGTAGAAAGAAATTCTTCGTACGCCACTATATTTATCTTGGATTGCTGTATACCATACAAGATGCAAAGCCGTTCAACATCAACTCGTAAGTGACACAAATTATGAATTTCCAAAGCAATGTTTATATCTCTGTAGCACTGATCAAAAGCAAGGGTCTGAGTGAAATTCAACCACTTTCAGGAGCATTTATCCAATTTGCTTGCTCTGTGAATCAAGGAGACAGTGGTGGTTGGGAAACAGGCCGAAATTGCTTGTTCACCAAGCATTTATTAAGAAACATTACTCGAGAAAATGTCGACATTACTAATGTTCTTCAAGATGTAGCCAACAATGTATATCGAGAAAGTAATCGTACACAGAAACCATTGTGTATGAACGGATTAAATAGACATCCACAAGTTTATTTTAATGAAGTGAGCGTGCCTGTCGTAGGTAAGTTAGGCAGATGTTCCACGAAGCATTGAGCATCGGGCTCAAATGGTGCTTCCTAGCATATTTTTCTTAATAACAGGTATACTTGTGAAATACAAATAACAAAAATAGAAAAGCAATATCATGAAATTCACCTAAAAGAAGTCTGCGGGACTAGTTTGGTTATTTTCCAGACTGAAAGAATCTGACCTAGAAGCGGTATATAAATCATGATTGGCTGTATGTCTTCGTGAAACGTTTGGAAAACTATTGTCTTCTACATGCAGTCTAGTATTGGCTATAAGTTAGTTTTAAAGAGACTAATAAAGATCTAAACATGTTTCTGTTTATGGCTTCCCTATACAGACATATAGTTAGATGCACGTAAAAAAGTGACATTTTATAATTTTTTGTTAAATATCGTTTCTCTCTATATAACTGACTTGAGATCATTTTTTTGCAACTGATCCTGAAGTGATCTGCTTGCAGATTCAATCTCAATTTGCTAGTTTTTTTTAGAGCTAAGATGACTGTGAATGTGGATCACCTTCTCACTCACACCCAGCAGATGACACAATGGTTATTGATATCCACTTGAAAATTTGTTCGGCAAATTTTTAGAGTACGATATAATAGAAGTTATGGAAAGGCTTTATGAACGCTTTTATTTGTGTAATCAACTCATCAAAATACACCTTCCCCATGTTCTTTGTCTGCTTGATTTATAGTTCAGGAGTTAAGGCTTTTTGTCACATGACATTTGGATAAGGTTTACTTCGAGGCAACTAATGAATAACAGTAATATATTCGAAAATCGTTTGAAAGCTCCCTGCTTTGGATAGCGTGTAGGATGCGGTGTGGTGTGGATATAGGTATCCTTACGAGTCTCCCGTTCACTAACTAACACCCAGCATTCCACATTCCCACTTATCCTAGAAAATCAAGCAGCAAAAATCTGACAGATCAATTCGTGACCTATTTTATAGCTTCAAAAAAGCAAAATATCCCTATTCAACATTTTAATTTTACTGCAAAGTATTTTATTAGTACTATCGCGAGATCGAAGATAAAAATAATGAACTTCAAATGATTATTTTGCTAACAATGCCAACATTCTTTATTTATAAGATGATACCATTCTGGATGCAAAAGATTTTCTATCGAAACAACCGTTGTTATCTGAAGAAAAAGTCTATTATGAAGAATGTAAAGAATATTATCATCTAACAGGGCAACCATTAATATCAGTTGCCGAAGAAGTTTTTGACAATAATACTGAATTAACGACACCATCACTAAAACTCTGTATTGATGAAGATTGTAATCAATTCGATTTACAAAGCTTTTTTACTAATTTTTGTGGTAAAATAAATTTAACGATGAAAGATATACTGCTCAAAAAAATACAAGTAGGTTCATGCATATTAGAAGCTGAACTATTCAATAAGTTTGAATCAAATGATAAAAAATTATCTTTAAAAATGATATGTAAATCAATTACGGATCGATTACTAGAAGACTTTGGTAAAATGAAGATTTTCTTCATGTTTATGGGTCCAATCAAATCGTTATTTAAACAGCAAAAATATCGTGCTGAACTTAAACTTAATCCTCAATATAATCGTATATATGCACATGGTCATTCTTATTGGTCAGATGCTCTTAATGATGGCATCGATCGTGGAAATAAACCTTACTATTGTCCTGTAGGATGGAAACGATGTTCTTTTTATGTTACTGATCGATTTTATGAGAAATTTAAAGGATGGTGCATATGTTATCATGGTACAAAGTTTGCACATGGTTTATCGATTTTATTGAATGGATTAAAACCAGCAGAAAAAGCTCAACATGGTACAGGAATATATGTTTCTCCATCCATTAATTATGTATGTCATCCAAGATATGCTGAAGTTAAACTACTTAATACATCACATCGAAGTAAATTTTTCAAATCGGGAAAATACGTACAATTTGTATTAGAATGTCGTGTTCATCCCAGTAATATTAAGAGAATAAAAGAGGAAACATTAGATGCTGGTAGTACAGTTATTGATTCCAATATTGGCAATGAAATTATCGAATGGGTTATTAATCATCATAAGAAAAGTATTGTAGATTTTAATGATCCAGACTCTTCTATTGTTTGCACTGGAATAATGATGCGTGTTACAGATGATCATCCTGGTTTATTACCTGAGTCTCAATGGTGGTATAAATCACATCTGTGCAATTATGAAAAATGTTGTGTGTTAGGTATTGATCTTGATGTTCTCCAAAGAAGACGTACTAGTGGATATAAGTGTAACATCATCTATGACTAAATTAAAAAATTAATGTACTTTTCTTTTTTTATCACTTTTTGTTCATTCGAGAAGTTTTCTTTGGTTGCTCTTCTAAAGTAGTTTGTTTATAATAAATATGAATTTTGTTACGAATCATTACAATGAAATATCATGAAGTTAAATATACACAATACTGAAAACATTTACGACAACCATTTCCGAGTTTCGGTTTCTCCGGAATATACTCTGAAAATCGACAACATGCATAACTGTCTTTCTGGTCTGCGTTAGTTACAAAATCAATATTTAAGAATCAAGAATTGAATCAATGATAACTCTAATTGATACGTTCATGATTTCTGGTATAGAACAACCAAATACAAATAAGTATTTCACTGATTATATGAATGTTATAAACTAGTTTCAATAATAATGCGTGCACCAAGACCGATCACAGTCACGTTTTGACTAGGTGAAGAAAACTATTTTATCAGACTTACTCAAGGAAATGTATTTACTCTCTTTAAAAACAGCTCACTATTTGAGACGAAAACGAAATTAGTAAATGTCAATGATTAGACTGTTCAAAGTCAGCACATTTTCATCTATTTACTCAATCTTAACCAAAACTAATCCTATTATGAGCTAGCGTTGTCATATCTAAGCAAAATTGAGTTGAACTCGAACAAGTGTTGCCTAATAACTATATCCTAAATCACGATATTGTTCATGTTCACAGATCAGAAGCTGACAATCTACGCAAACAAACGGTGCATGACGAAGATTAAGAATCTCATCAGATAGCTTTCCTAAGTGTGCATGAATCTTAATAAATAGTAGACGGTTTCTAGTCGAATGTACAACTTATTTGTTCCATTCTTTGGAGAAAATTCTTTATCGCAAGTGTGACAAACGATAAAGAGGTGAGAAAGAGCTGTTATGACGGTTATTGTCGTCTGCTCAAGAGGATTCAACAGATGATTTGATTTCAGATACTTGTATTATCGAAGTAAACCTTTTGTCTTAAAAAGTAATTTGGTAATTCTTCAATGGAAACATTCAACACACCACTAAAATGTTCCATTGCAAGTGAATTTAGTCACTTAATCACACTATATTTTCTTAGCTAATTTGAATAAAATAGCAGCAAAACAGAACATTTTACAAATGAAAGTTGATCTTCGTATGATTATTTGCAGCTATTGAATGATAGCCATTTATCGTTAATCTTGGGTGAGTGTGAGCGTTGGTTAAAAGAACACCTGCACACTCTCACTCTACTTTTTGTAATGTAAACAACTTTAATGTCTCGTACTAAAAGGCAGATAAAACAAGATTTTTTAATGAAAAATTCATCGCATGACATTAGATCCAATAAGAAGAACTATTTAATATAAGTGTCATACAGTTTCTATGAGAAAGACCTAGAGAACCTTTCATAAAAAAATTTTGTTTTTCGCCTTTTTGTACCTAATAGAAAACTCGTTTAAATTAAAGAATGTAGTTTTATCTATTTTTGTTTCTTTTTAATCTTACAACAGAATAATCTGATTTTTTGATGAAATATTGATTCATTTTTATTAGAATTCTAACAAAATTTGTAAAATAATGTACTTTAATTAATACATTCAATTACATATTTTTCATTCACCTAATAAATCAAGATTATTCATGCTTCAATGAGCATTAGTAAAAAAACACTTTAATCCACCCGTACTTCAAGCCATTTTCTTTAAGAAATCATTGATGAATGATATCGCTTGTGGTCGGGTCTCCTGCATATAGACTCAGAAACGGGTGCACCGACAGTTGAGCCCCCGACAGATGAGCCCCGACAGTTGAGCCCCGACAAATGAGCCCTCGACAGTTGAGCCTATCGACAGTTGAGCCTACCGACAGTTGAGCTCCCGACAAATGAGCTCCCGACATTTGAGCCTCACAAAATTGAAATTTCATCGATTAAATATAGAACACACGAAATTATTATTGAATCGCTTAATTCACTTGAAAATAGTGCACGGAAACATGAGACATCTTTTGATGGTACTGATGGCTCGTCGATATATTTTTCGTGGCTAAGTCAATCATCTGTACAGAAATGAACAAGTTTTTTCGAACAATATTTCTGTGACTCATAAAGGTTTTATCATTCTTGGTATATTTTTCTATTATCATTAACAATGTCAATCGTGAAATCTTCAAAAAACAAGGATCAACTTTTACTTAGTGGTTATCGTTATCGTCGTGCAAATAAATCTCAAATTATTTGGCGTTGTTGTCGAAATGACTGTGCTGGTCGTGTACGTTTTGATGGAACAGGTTATATTAAAGTTACGGATCATCTTCATGCACCAAATCCTGAAGAAACAATATCAGTGGAATTCAAATCAAATATCAGTTCTGGTGCAGCAATATCGCATGATCTACCACGACGTATTATTCATTAGGCTTTATTAAATTTTTTTTAATATGAGGCTCAAGTGTCGGGAGCTCATTTGTCGGGAGCTCAACTGTCGGTAGGCTCAACTGTCGGTAGTCTCAACTGTCGAGGGCTCATTTGTCGGGGCTCATCTGTCGGGAGCTCAACTGTCGGGTCACGTCAGAAACGCTATCGCTGGATAATATCTTCGAATTGAATGGCTTTTGAAATGAGTTAGAACGCATTTCACTAGTATTCTGGAAATGTGGACTTGAATATAATTGTCATTTACAGTTTAGAAAAAGTTCTCCAAGATCTTGCGTGTATTGTCAGAATTCTGAATCCGTTCTGATAATTATACTCATTCTCTTTACAAAGATTCGAAATCGTCACCTGTGACATCCATCTAACGACACCGTTCAATAGGCTGTCTCAGAATAGCACTATCCCATCGTGTATAACAGTCTAAACAAATCTTACTAAAATCCTTTAATTCCTAAACAACCATGGTGAAAGTTTCTTATCTAAGCTCGATGTTTTTCGAAGAAGCGGTTAGATAGAATTTCATCTGCTTATTCATGAAAAGCCTGTTCACAAGTTCGTTTACATGTGAAAATTCTATTCTTACTCTGGTAGAACTCTCGACTAGATTCTTATATTTAGGGTCCAAGATAGATCTTGCCACAAACTATGAATATATTCATAAAAATCTTTTCTTCTATTCTAGTTAAGAGTCTGAATTTTCTATTCAGAAAAATATCTCAATAAGAACTTGAACAAATCCTTGCAAACATATTTTACTTAGAATCATGATTATAATATCACAGAAGATGTTTTTGGTAGTGCTATTGAATCTTTAAAAAGGGTTCGCATCAGTTTTAATTCTTGGAAACTGTTTTTTTATTAGGCATATCTCTCTTCAAATCTGCCTGGCACACCTACACTCAACTCACACAACCAATATTAGCGACACGATTTAATGGTTGCCAAGGTAGACAACCATGAAACTTGGACACAGATTTATTTCTCTATGCATGACTTTGTCATAAAAGTTCCTTCGGATGTTATTTCGACGCATATTGATTTTAAGACAAGACATAAATGACAAAAAATGGTTTCGAAGCTCAACTACATGTAACACTTGATGCAGTCAATGTATAACATCCACAAGTGGTCTAAATAACTTTTTCAATAAAAACGACGACGACACATGTATTCAACAAACGCAGATTCAAAATATTTGAAAGCATCCATTGATTCACTGTAAGATAAATGTCTGTCAATATATTTCTTTGAAAGTGTCTAGATGAGTTTAGATGTGTTTCTAAAACCGTTTCAATCAAAAACGTACCTAACTGCATCAGCTTTTTTTTCTTCACGTACATCTGGATGCATAATTTTTCTTTATTTTACACGCTTGTAGACACACTAGATGTTTCATTTTAGATGCAGGTAACTACTGAAAAATATTCATCGAGTAAGCTACTTTTGTAATGCTGCATTACTTCATCACAATGGTGTCCTTCAGATGAATGTTTATGATCACTCAAGACTGCATGGAGACGAATTACTCTTCTTAACAAGTTTATTCGAATGTCTCCAACGACTCTAATCGAAATAGATACTAGCCTCTTTCCTGCGAATAACACAATGTTGACTTGACACGGACAATGTTGCTGATGAGTAATTTGACATAATCATGGTATTTTTTGAAGTCAGGCTTTTGATTGGGTTCATAGGTAAATGTTTGAAACAAATTTTCATCGAATTTTGAGGATTGCCATATAATGATAGCTGTGTCAATCGGTTTATAAAAATCTTTTCGCCCAAGTCCGACACAATGGAATAGGAACATAGTAGTTAATAGCAAACATGAATTTGAAGTAATATATAAGAGCGACAACTTGGCGATGAATAATGAATAAAATAGTCCACTACCAAACTTGTATTGTGACTAAATACTCTTATCACATCAAATGATCTTCTCCTAAGCTAAAGATAATCTATTCGTCTCTTGACTTTGTCCAATTATTGATTCTACTCCGTGCTTATTTCATTTTTTCTCTCTCTTCTTCTTTCCTCAGTAGTTAACTATACTCTATCCTTGTATCGTGTACAATCACTTGCCGCTTCCTTCTAGGAATTCTTACTATCTTTCTGTATCGATTTCTTCTGTCTACTTGTCGTTGTGGAATCCTATCTATATTCTCAAGTATGTATTTTAAACAAACGAGGGATAAATAGTCATCAAACTGACATTCATGCTTCGGTGTGTCACTCAAGTATTTTGAACTTGCAATTATCGATTCGACGTAGTGTATGACTTGATAATTGGATAATCTCTTCATGATATATTGAACTTTATTATAGAAACGCTCAAAGCACAAAGTTTCGAAGAAGCAAAACAAAAATGTTTCATATATTTTCATCGACTTTCTAAAAAAAATGTCAGAATTTAGTGACTCGTAGTGTCATTTGTTCGTTGATCGAAAATGGCATAATACGTGTGCGCCCACATGGTAAATAACCGACACAAATATGTTTCATCTGTTTGTTCAAGCTAAATAGTGCGACCATCATAAGAGCAGTAAATAGTGAGATAGCGTTAATACTTACTAAGTAAAGCGGCTCTGGCGGTGTACTCTCTGGCTGTAGGCCCCGCCAAATAGTAAGAAACAAGCAGAGTGTTCCTCCACCTGCAAAAATTCCCAGTAACATCACCATATTTCGTGCAAGTCTGATTTCACGTTTAGCATTTGGCATACGAAAATTCGTGGAATTTGAAGCACAAGTAGCCACTCGTCTAGATGATCTAGCATAATATAATATTGTGGTATAAACAGTGATTGAAACGCTAAGTGGAGTCACGAATGCAGTCATCGCAAAAAACATTGTCGACAAAAATTTTTTAGTACTGAGTGTGCAAAGGCGTGATTCCTTTTCATATACCATAGCATCATCAAAATATAATAGTACTGTCGAAATTAATATAGCGATAATCCAATTCGAAGCAACCATACACCAATGAACACGATAAGTAGCAAGATACTTGTGTTTATAAAAAATGGTCAAAAAGAGACGGCTGACGGCTTGTAGCATATACGAGTAACAATGACGGGCGGATGATATAAGAGCACAATATACTCGAACAGTACACAATGGTTGGTTTTGTGCCCAATCTTCACGAAATCCATAAATAGATTCGATGAAATTGTTAATGAAATATAATATAATAGTCATACTTGTATTACATGTGAGAAGGTTTGTAACTGTGCGACATGATCGATGAGAAACAACAATGAAAATTATGATAAAACAAAAAATCAAGCCGATAATCGAAGCCACGATCGAAAAAGAATAATTAACAATAAAAAATAGTTCAGAAAGCATGTCTAACAAAGATTTGTATTCATTCGTATGTAAGATCTTTTACTGTATTTCATTATGTCAAGATTGTTGAGAATTTGATTCATCAGTTCTGCTCTTGAATATATTGTTTTTTGACAAGAACATGAGAAAAAAAAAAGCATAGCCAACCAGCATTCATTTCACTAGCATGATGTTTGTTTGTGCACTTGTCACAATTGACGTAAACTGCGCGAAGTGACAACACTTGCATACTTGAATGCATATATGCCATATTGTTGACGATAACTAAATGCATTGAAAGCATGCATAGATCTAAATGCATGACTAAATATTTCTATTCAATTATGGGTACCTTGCTTTGAAGATTATAGGTATTAAATGTAAGGCTACAAAAAATTTAAAAGATTTAAGGTGCTGCGAATGAAAGAAAAAAAATTGTTGAACACTTGAAGTTGATGCCATGATAAGACAAAAATAAGCACTGAGGTTTTGATGATTTTCGATATTTCGGCTTAATCTTAAGTGTTGCTCTGCTCATGTAAAACAAAAAAAGCAAAATAGTCGCCTTTTAATCGAATTCTTTTATTTAAAA
>CAJNOP010000761.1:57146-85109 GCA_905250075.1 Rotaria sp. Silwood1
AATTCGAAAACTTCGCGAAAATTTCTTTCTCATAGAATGGTAATTACAGAAATTTCAATGAAATTTCTCTTGATGTGGATGATGGTCGGGAGATGGTATCAGAGGTGTTTTGGTATTTTCAGAAAATTCCTTTTTCGGAAATCTGAACATACCTCGTTATCTCATACTATATGATTGAAGCATTCAGTAGATAGTTCATATTTCAGTAAGACAAGAATGAAATACTTTGAGGAATATTCTGTTTTATAGACGAGAGATTGATCGCATTTGAGGAAGGTACGGGCGTTGGCAAGATAGTGATCAAGAGGAAATATCGAAATTTCTTCTTCAGAAGTTATTAAATTTAATAAAATCAGCGGATTCGGCTGAATTAATAGATTGATAGTATATGATACCTCTTTCATCTGATGATAAAATATAGAGTATAATTTTTATATTTTTTGACAGAAGATTATGAGTGCAAGTTTTGAGTTAAAGCTGCTCGTTCGTTCTATATAAGAAAGTTGCAAAATAAAAAATAGTAAATATGTTTGCTATGCACCTTGAATTATTTAATACACAGAAAATTGCAATATAAAACAGATCTTTTTACTAATTATCAATAGTTAATTAGTTTTTTGAGGTTGATTCTCATTAGATGTATCCTATGTCTTTGATTCAATTCGTATATAAAACTCTATACATAGTCGTTGAATAAGACAATTATCGAAATAGTTATATGGAGTATTTGAAATCGGCTGTATTCTCCAATTTTTATCACTTTCAAATATATGCCAAGTATATCAAGTAGCTAAATGAGACAAAGCAAAAACAGCAATTGTTTATTTCTTTTGTACCTCTCTACAGTGGAAAGATCTGAAAAGGTAGAAAAATTTGATTTACAGCTTCCTCTCATTGTTTTTTCTTACTAACAATACATGTCAGTCTCACAAAATGAATAAAGTCGATTGAAGAAATTTCTTTATTATATTTGAAATGATTGACATTAGAACCAACAATAAAACAATAAATAGGATTGATTTCTTATTTGACTTAAGGAAATAATCAATTATATAACCTTGATCAATAGATGTTGTGTGAGTGTGTATGGGTGTAGATCTGCATTTTCATTGTAAACAGACCTACGTCGAAACTCTGGCGTAGACGTTAAAAGAATAGCTCAATACGATTGATTAAACAAAGAATATAAGACTAAAAATTATTCAAGATAGTAGCTCGAAAGATCATTTCGAAATTTTACTCAAAACCTATTTCAAACGATAATTAACTACAGCTGCTCTCAACAATGAATTCAATTAATACTAACATATTATTTTATTTTATGTTACATTTACCAGAACCGAACCGAATTTCTGACTTCAAAATTTGTCTTATATACTTGACCGTGATTGTCAAACAATCCATAATATTATATCTTGTAGATATCGAATGAAGTGCATGATAGATGTTCGGACGGTTTGGATCATTGAAATAATGGTTGCTACGAAAATCTGTTCGTACGCATTCATGTTTCTTGCTGTATATAAAGTGCAGGAGGATGGATGTACACGCAGAAAATGTTCAGACCTACCGATTAATCAACTCACACGTGCATAAAACTATATCATTTAACTGAAAACTTCTTAAGAAACCCGATTGGAAAAAAAAGTAGAATATTTTATTAAGAGGCATTATGATTATGAAAGAGGATACTTCTGCTTATCTCTCTCTATGTCAACGACTTTTTTTTTTCAATTCTGTAGATGTGGATGTGTGAAAGGGTGTAGACGTCTAAAGAAACTTAAAGTACTTCCTTCATAAACAATGAATACAGATATTGAAATCATTACCTCGTTAGAACATAAACTTTGACATTAAGAATTATATATATACAATAATTCATTTCGAGTATTTCATTTATGTTTTTATAATATGTAATCTGTTTTAAATGCGAACAAAAATTTTACTATAGGATGAGCTTATCAAAAATCTTTTATAATTCAATTTGATTTAAAGTGCAATTTGATAGACAATATTCACTAGAGTGAATATCTAAATAAATAATAATAAAATAAAATATCTTAATTGTAATCAACACATCAGCTTGAATACAAAGAACTAATTCGAAAACATCGGATTATATGACTCCACATTCATCGATATAGTATTAACAAAAATTTTTTCTAAAATATTGTAAAAATTAGCTTTTAAGCTACATTTTAAAAAGTCCCATGAGCAATGTTTTTTTTTTTGTTAATATACTTTCTAAATAAAATGTCCACAAATATAAAAATGTTGACGATCTACTTAAATATTTCATAAGATTATTAAAATAAATAGTTGAGTATCACCTCAAGAAATTCACTACTTTAATTAAAGACTACTTTATATTCTATATCAAAGCAAATAACTATAATTAAGCTACGTAGGTAAGATCCATATGCTTACAAAAAAAAAGAGCATTTTTCATAGAAAAGTGCAGTTCTATTTATAACTAATGCATCATTCAAGTGAAATAAAAGAGTTAAAAAAGGTGAAATAAAAAGAAATACGCATGAGTTAATTCATTGTATTCTTTTTTTTTTCTTCTTCTTTTGATTCTATATTCTTTTCTTAAGTGATATGTTGTTTTCCATTGAATATGAAAAACTTAAAAGAAAATCATGGTTTTTTTTTTGTACTTATATAAAATTTTGAAAATATTTTCTATTCATTTCATTAGTTATTATGTCATATTTCTAATCTATTCTCTTGTTAAATTTTTTTTTTTATCATCTTTGGAACGCATGAAAAATTGTCATATTCTATATCTCTCATTTCTCTTCTTTTTTTCTCCTTCTTATCTTCTTTCCTGCTGGCATGACAGCAACAGAATGACATGAATGTCTGTTAATTTCTTTCGATGTTCATTCATTATTGAATATAATATAAAGAATAGTATCTTTTTCTTTTCTCTATTTTTCTTTTACTTTGTTTTTCTTGTTACTATGTTTATATTGATAATTAAGATATAAAGTGTCAAATTACAAGTATCTCTCTTAAACAATTCATTATTTTAATGTTAGATATGTTATTATTTGAAGCTTGCCAAAAAGTAGATATTGAACAAATAAAATATTTAATTGAACAAAAAGTAAGAATGTCTATTTTTTTTTTGTTTTTGAAAATATTAAATCAATAATTTAGTATAATATTAATCAATTAAATGAACAAGGTCGAACAGCACTTCATTACTGTTGTGATCATCAAAATATTGATTGTGCTCGACTTTTATTAGAATATGATAATTCTATTATTAATATAAAAGATAATGAAGGTTTTTCAGCACTTCATTTAGGTAAACGATTATAAAAATAGATATTTTTTTTTTTGAAATTATATCAATAAATTCTAGCTTGTTTAAATGGTAATTATATTATGGTAAAATATTTTTGTGAACAAGGTGCAGATGTAACATTAGTTGATAATGAATTACATTCTCTTATTCATTGGATAACAGGTAAATTGTTTTTTTCTTTTTGTATTTATAAAACAAAAAATTAATTGAAATAAAAATTAGTCTGTGGACATCTTGATCTTTTTGATATTCTTGTTCAATATGAAGCACCGGTACATACATCTGATATTTATGGAGCTTTTCCAATTCATTATGCATCACAATTGTGTGGAAATAATGATCCGGCTAAAAGTATTAAGGTGTTTGTTTGTCTGAAAGAAAGATTAATTTTAATTTGATGTATTAGGTTTAGCTATTTTAAAAAAATTAATTGATAATAATGCTGATGTTAATTGTCTTGATGAACAAAAACGAACACCATTTATTTGGGCTGCTAGTGCAAGTAAGAATTTTTTTTTTTTTTTTTGAAAAATATTAAAATGAAGAAAAAAAAACGTTTGAGTAACATTAAAATAAAAAAGAAAATAATTTTTTGTAGTTCGATTTATTATAAATTTGTCGAATAAATAACAGAATTATCAATAGATGCTACAGTCAAGATCTATTTGATTGTGATAGTATGAGTTGTTAGAATTCATTGAAATAAAGAATAGAATAAAATCTGATATGCTTTAATACAGTTGATCTAGTCAGAATAGGCATGAGTAAACTAAATAGTCACAATCCTTAGACAGATATGATTTAGTTTGAACAGAACTGCAACTAAGACAACTGTTTTTTTTTTGTGTTTCAATGTTATATATAGTAAGGTTTATACTGATCTTGATATCTAAACTAAGCTTTTTACAATCGAGAGCGAACATTATTGTCTATTCTGAATGAAGCCAAAAGTAAGAAAAGTAGGTTCAAATTCATCTCTGACGAGAAAAGATTCTTCGAGCAACCAATATTGATTGAAGCGATTTTTTACTAACTCCATTGATTTCTATTTGTACATGAAAAATTACTTCAACCAGTACTATTATCAGTTGAGGATCTATGCTCATAAATCAAATTTCAGTAGAAACTCTACTTCTTCATAATGAAAAGTTCAATCATCTTGAATTCTTACAATGGAAACCATAAAAAAGTCCTGTCTAACGAGATAACTTCCTGTGATATCTCCTTCTGATTTCATGGATTTTTTTTTGATCATTAAATACCACATTGTGTTATAATAAAAACCTTAAAATGTTTTGAGTTCCTATTAATATTTGACTAAGCTATCAAATTTTTTTCTAGAGTCTCGAGTCTTCGGAAAACTTGCCAAGTCTCTTCGAAATATGAAGAAGTATCCTTAGACAAAAAAATTCAGTGAAATAGAAAAGAAATATTTGGAAGAAAGAAGAATATCTTTACCTTTCGTCTACCTTGCAGTACGAAGTGCTGCCTAGTGGTAGATTCAATCGTTCGATATCTTCCCAACCTATGTATAACAACTAACTGTAAGAACAAATGTATGTTAAAACGTAGTGAGGATGTAATCGGACGGATGATCTGAGATAAACACATTTAAGGAACAAAAATTTTCAGGTTGATCTTTCGACATTTTTATTATTCAATAAACAAATTATTATATGTTTTTCTTGAATATATATTCTTTAATATTTAGATGCTATTGATGCATTACGTATATTATACAAAGCTGGTGCAAATCCATTGCATACCGATAAAGATTCTCTAACAGGTAAAACTTTCTTCTAATATTCAATATTTTATTTTCATATTAATACTTTTAATTTAGCACTTCATTGTGCAGCAACTTGTGGACATACATCTTGTATTCGTATGTTAATCGAATTATACGGATGTTCAATAGAAAGTTTGTATTAAACAATTAAAATAATTATTTTTTTTTTTCTTTTTTTAACAACAAAATAATCTAGGTGAAGATATTAATGGTTGTACACCTTTATTTTATGCTATTACATTAGAACATTCGAATGCTTGTCGAGTTTTACTTGATTTAAAAGCTAATTCAAATCATAAAGATAATCGTGGAAGAACGTAAGTTAATTAATTACTTAATATTATCTTAATTTTAATAATAATAGACCAAGTCATTGTGCAGCATTAAAAGGAAATATTAATTGTTTAAAACATTTAATAGAATGTAATGCTGATATTTGGATAAAAAATAAACGTGGTGATTATCCTATTCATGAAGCAATTAATTCAATATCACTTAGTAAACTTCGTAATAAAAATAATGATCTATCACAATTACAAACAGGATATTTTGGTATATGAAATATTGTCTCTGATTTTTTTTTTTATGGAAAATTATTTATTTATTTTTAGATGCTGTTCGATATATACTTCAATTATATCCTAAGAAAGTTAATATTCAAAATGATGAACATAGAACACCGCTTCATTTGGCTGCTAGTTTAGGAGATATATCAATGTGTAAATTATTAATTGAATGTGGTGCAAGAGTTAATTCATTTATACAAACAAAAGCTGTAAGTTTTTTTTTTTCTTCTTAAATAGTAAATAAGAATACTTCTATGAGTTTTGATATGATTAGAATGTTTCGTTCGAGGATTATAAGGATTTTCTGGAGACTCTTGATTTTAACAAATTAACCTTGGAAAATTTCATTCAACATTAAAGTGATCTGAGATTATTTGTTCAATACTTCAAATTTCGGTTTTTATGCTATGTACATGATTTTTAAAGTTTCCAAATGTCGATTTGCTACAACCGGGAAGATCCTTATAAGTCTTGAACCAAGCAGTATAGAAAGTTGAGGTTAGAATAGATAGAAAGAGAAGAATTTTCTTGATCAATTTATCATATTTTTAGTCAAAATCCACTGAAAAACGATTCTAGAGTATCTTTGTTTTCCAAATATTCACAGAGAACTCAGTTAATTAATCAGTTGTTGACTGATTAGATTTTGACATATCTAGATGGTCTAGTGTCTTCTTTCTTGATTGATGAAAACTCCAGGTCTTTATCTTGTTTCTATCAAAAATTATTCAAGAAACAATCAAATCTGTTGCTTATTTTGACAATGACCATGGGACTCATTTTACATCGATATAAAGTACTTTGAAAGAATATAAGTATATCTGATAAAGTAACTGCTTTTGACAAACATTTTCTTTGAAAAACTCGAGGTCATATGTACCTATCTTAAACTTTTGTAGTACTTTTTGAATTAATATAAAACTTTAATAACATACAGCACAAATATAATGATACGAAATGTTTATTTCTTTATTATTATTCAGTAATAGAATATTTTCTTTCTTTTAAATTGTCTAGTACATTCAAAAAAAAAATATTCATATAATAAATTTTCGATGTTTATTATGTGAATGTTTTTCTGGTTTCTCGACTCATTTTATTTGGCATAGGTCAAATTATACAACAAAGAAAACAATATCTTTGTAGTTGATAAAAACAAATGATTCCTCCCAGAACATGTTTATCAATGAGATCTAGGAATAGACATTCTGTAACGTTTTATTTCTGAATCGTATATTATTAATGCATAGCTAATTTGTATAAACAAATACATGGAATGCAAAATAGCAAATGAACAAATTTATTTGTTTCAGTTGAGTTGCTTTGTAGTAGCCTAGCTGGATGTTTGTTTCCGTATTGGAGATAACATTTAATGAGTTTCATTATGTATGCAAAATTATCTAATCTAATCAACGAATAGAATGCAAGTGTCAATCTGTTCAGTAATATACACAATTGAATTAGACAGAACTGAATATTTTATTCATATAACTAACGGAGAAATTTTCTATTATGAATTTTGAATTTTACTCAAAATAAAAAAATTAATTCTATCATGGGCGTAAAGACAAAAATTCAAGTAGATCACAATAATCAATATGATCAAAAAAATATATTGTGTACAAAGCATCCGTATAATAAGTCACAGGATCTTGTTTGAATATTCTCCTGAGAGTTATCTTAGTACAAGAACACCTACTAAGTACACGCTCAGTTTCTAAAACATTCTGTGAACAATTTTTTAATAACTTAATAAATTAAACATTTAAAAGTATGTTGTAGTCAAGTCCTAGAAACTTATAAAAATTGAAAGCCTACTTTTTTAATAGGACAACATTCACTTTGACTTATAGGTTATTTGATAACATAGAAGTCTTTACACTTTTTGTTACGCGCAGTATTCCGAGAAAATTATATATAATCTGAAATTACATCTTCCACTTTACCGATTCGTAAAAACAAAAAAAAACTCGTTTTTTTTCTGCTTGAAATTCGTAAGTAGTCATAAATCCAAATCGAATAAAATTTCAATGAAATTTTTCTTTAGCATATCAATATAAAATTGGCGTGAGCTTTCCAAACTTGAGTTAAGAGTATCTTCGGGACGATTATCCGATTCTGATTCGATGAACGTTACTGCTTGTTCTATGGAAAAAATATCCACTGTTTAGGATACTCTAAACTTCATACATTTACTAGAATTATATGTTTGTAACAATAAGAAATTCTGAATGTACTATGTAAATTTATATTTTTAATATTTTAGGGTAATTTTTTAACACCATATGATCTTGCTTGTATTCGTCATCAAGATGCTTGTGCTGAATATCTCGTTTATAATCATGGTGGTCAACGAGGCAATTTACTAGTACATATTTTAGCTCGACGTATTCAAAAATATTTTCGTCAATATAAAATGAAAAAAATTTTAATAGAAAATCAACATCGAAAAACATTAACGAAAATATCTTCAACTAATAAAAATAATAATAATAGAACTTCTTCTTTATCTGAATATTCATCTTCTCAATCGATAGTTAAATTAATACCAACAAAAAAATCAACAGAATATTTATTAAATCAAGCTAATTTATGTTTACATAATAAAATAATTGATGATCATTTTAAAGAATTAAAAATAAAAACATCAAAATCTCAAACATATTTAAAAAATACTTCAAAAGAAGAAAAACATACTGCACAACAACGCCGTCATATATATGCTGAATCAAAAACCACAATAACATCAATTAATCATAGTGATGACAAAAAGTACTGAAAGAAAAGAGCATTTTTCGAGGTTTTTTTTTGGTAACCTATCATGGTTTGTTTTTTTTTTCTTTTTGTTAAGATCAAATTCATTACATCGAATAATAATTCATCCATCAAATTCTATTCAAACATCAGTTAAACTTTATGAACGACATAAAATAATAGCAGAAGAATTATTTAAATTAAAGGAAGCTCGAATTCATAATCATTGTGTAAAATTTAACAAAAAAAAAAAGAAATTTTTTTCAAATTTCAATATTTTTTGTTTTAGATAATTATCAATCGACAATTATATAACATTTTAATTGAAAATGCATTTAATCCACAAAATCGATGTATTGATGAAATTGAAAAATACCTTGAAACATTATTAAAAGCATATGAAACTGAATTAGAAACTATACGAAAACGAACTAAAGTACAAGAAATAATAAATTTTGTTTCTTTTTTTTATTGTGATTTTTTTTTCTTTACTTTTAGAGTGTTCCACCGAGACGTGTTCATAATTGTTCTCAACGGTATTCATAAATATTATGATTTATTTTTCTTTGATTCTTGTTTTTTTTTCGCTCTTTATTCATAGGACAACAAGAAACAAGAAAAACCAAACTTATGATTAATTACAAAAAAAAAAATAATATCATTTTTTTTTCTGTGTACTTTTATTTGTAATAATTTGTTTACAATTTGTTTTCTATCATATCCTATATTTATCTTTATGCAATTGGTAGCAAATGAGAGGATATGCTTCATCGATTTTTGAATAGCTGAAGAAAAAAAAACAACTTATATTTGCTTACTCATCAAATATTGTCCTAATAGTGTTAATATCATATATTTCATACGCAGATTTTTTTTTTCGCGTCAAAAGGTCATTAAATATAATTTATATTTTAGAAAGAAAGTATTTAAATTAACGATGATGAATACAGAAATAGACGATTTCATAGACAATAACGATGTTCCTAATGAAAATCGTTCTACAAAAAAGAAACGTGCACCAAAAGCTCCAGCAAACGAAACAGAGATGCCAGTAAAAAGTAGTGAAAACAAAAGAAAAGCACCAAAAATTCCAAATACGACAAATATTTATGAATTAGATCAGATGGATGAAACAAAAGAACGCAATACTCTTGAAAAAGAGAATAGTATTCAAGATGTATCTATTCCTGATCAAGAAACACCAATTAAATCAAAGAAAAAACGTGCACCAAAAATTGAAATAGTTAATGAAAATAATGATTCATTACTTATAGAAGAATCTATCAAAAAGAAAAAATCCAAAGCACCAAAATCTCCTATCAATGATGATGATTTTCAAATGATTGAAACTTCATCTATGGATTTATTAGAATCAACTAATGATGTAAAACCTAAAAAGAAAAAATCTAAAAAAGTTAAACAACCCATACAAGCAATGACCGATTCATTTGAAAATTTACAAAATATTAATCTCAATGATGTATCTTCTACAAATCAAGGTATGTTTATCTCATACATCGTATTTCTTAAATAGATAATACCATAGACATCTTAGAAATTTGATGCATAAATTATAAACTAAATAATTGTTTTTTTAATGACAAAAAAAATATGTCTTTCATTTGAATTTATAATTAGATATCATGTTAGAATACTCGGATTCTTTTTGAATCATAATCTCATAAAGAAAAACTTTTAAAAAAAAATTTTTTTTATTTTAGAAATAGATTTGTATCCAAATGATACTATTCCTATGATTGATGATATGGAAAATCCAGCACCATTTGATAATGATACAACTGAATATGAAGCAGCTATCATGGATGCATATGATAATTTAGCATCAGGTGTTAATTTTACTGACTATGTTGGTGGTGATCAATGGGCTATTATTAATTTTCCAAAATCAACTCGTACAGATGGAAAAAATCGTATAAAAAAACTTTTACCCGGTGGTAATAAAGATGAAAAAGCAGGAAAAAAAACAACAGCTTCAAAAGGTAATTTCTTAACTCGTTTTCGTAATGGAATAAATACACTTGTACGTGATGAAAAAAATTTACTTTTTGGTGAACCTGCTAATGTTGATGTAGCTGATTATGACGATCCCGATGGTGTTGATACAGATGATTTAAATCGTTATGCACAAAAATTACGTGAATTAGAAGATAAAGATCGTGAAATTAATCCTGAATTTCTTGTAATTCGTGATGGAAAAACTATTTATGGTGTACATGAACCTGATGCTGATGGTAAAGTTAAATTAGCTAAACGTAAACCAATTTTTGATCGTTATGCTGATCAAAGAATTGATGAACAAGCAGGCAAAAAGACATTGTTATCTATTTTAAAAAGTCCATTCGCTCGAAATCGAGATAAAAATGGAAATGATATGCAATCACCAAATTTAGGTGATGCAACGCCAAATACTCGTTCACAACGAAAATCACGTGGCCAATCTATTGATGAAGATGTAACTATGGTTGCATACGGCGATTCATCAGTGATTTGAAAAGTAACTCTATTTTATATGCGTCAATGTGTATGTGCGTGCACGTCCATGAGAAAGACAGCAAGCGACGCACATCGCATCGATTATTTTTTCTTGTTCTTCTTTTTTTTTTTTTTTTTGTCATTGTGTGTGCTCTTTTACAGAAATACATTTCTTACCATCTTTTTTTCCGAGAGAAAAAAAAATATATACGAAGAAATTCTTATTTTTCTCGTTGTCGTTTGCTAGTTTTTATTTGATATAAGAATACGAGTGAGTGGAACTAGAGCCTAATTTTGTTCTTCCTTCATCTCGACAAATGTTGGCCGTTGTTAGGCATATGCTTTATGATCAATAAGCCAAAACTTTCTTTCTCTATTACAATAATTGTCAATAGTATTGCATGTTCTTATTTCTTTTCTTGCAATTAATAAAGGTATGTATGTAGCATGATGGTCTATTAAATAAATAAAACATATAATTCAAGACATAACATTTTTATTAAGTCATTTGAAAATCCGGCAATTTTTGTTATTTTTTTGTTTTAATGGCTGTAAATTTACTTGGTAATTCAGATATTGATGCACGTATTATTCTTAATGTTGGTGGTACACGTTTTGAAACATCAAAATCAACATTAAAAAAATTACCAGCAACACGTTTATCAAAATTAACTGAACAATTATCATATTATGATCCAATATTAAATGAATATTTTTTTGATCGTCATCCGGGTGTTTTTTCTCAAATATTAAATTATTATCGAACAGGAAAATTACATTATCCAACAAATGTTTGTGGACCTTTATTTGAAGATGAATTATCATATTGGGGTTTACAACGTGAAGAAGTTGAACCATGTTGTTGGTTTGTATATAAACAATAATAACAACAACAATAATAAAAAAAAGAAAACCAATAATTGCCTTCATGTTTGTTTGTTTGTTTTTTTCTTCTTCTTATAGGATGACTTATACAAAACATCGATCAACTGCAGAAACATTATCAATATTAGATAGTTTAGAATTAGATACAGTACGTTCATCTCAACAAGAAATAATAAAAAAATTTGGTTGGGATGATGATTTTGATTATATTCAAGGTCGTTTACCTAAATATAAAAAAATGATAATGATTATATGGCAAATATTTGAAGAACCACGATCATCAACTATAGCTAAAGTTATTACTGTAATTTCAATATTTTTTATTCTCGTATCTATACTATCATTTGTTTTACAAACATTATCCATGTTTCGTATAACTGATATTGATTTTGTCACTGTTTATGTTAATAAAACAACAACAGATCGAACACCAACATTAAGTCGACAGCATGTTCATCCATCATTTGACATTGTTGAATGGATATGTATGTTTATTTTATTTCATTCAGTTTATTTATATATTTATTTAGGCAATACATGGTTTATATTTGAAATAATGATAAGATTTATTGTTAGTCCAAATAAAAAAGAATTTTGTCAATCATTTTTAAATATTATTGATTTTCTTGGTATGTTGTTTTTATTTTCTGTCTGACAAAAAAAAAAAAATATTGATCTTAGTATTTGATTTTTTGCATTTTCTCAATCAAGAATTTTTCTTCATCTAGTATTTCACTATACGTATTATTTTCTTGAACATGTTGACATAAATAAACAGACGTGTGTAATTTCTATATTTTTAAGATAAAATAATATAAATTAATATTCATAATTAAAATTCTTGATGATTTTTAATTATGTGCCTTTGGATTGAGATCATTTAATGCTAAATATGTTGAATATTATTATTTTAGTTTTTGCATCATTTACAAGTGTTTTGATAATTATAAAGTAGAAGTCTATTTTTAATGCTAACTCTATTGATTTGATTTATTCTCAGTTTTTGACTTGTATTAATTCTCATTTTTTGACTTGTATTAATTCTCATTTTTTCATGAAGGACATTAACTAGGAATACAACGATAGTAATAAACTGTTCGATCACCTTACCAACGATCGAAATATAGAACAATAGATTCACACTCAACATCAGTTTAGTTTTGGTTGTCAATCACTTTTCTTGAAATAAGCTCGTTTGAATAATGTAAAAATAACGCAATACTCATTGTGAGTTTATTACGCCTTTCTACACAAGCTTTAAATATAGTGCATGCTTTATATATATATTTTAATAACTGTTCATGTTCTCGATTACATTAAAGATATGTGTTACATTTAATTTTCATAATTATAAGTTCTTCTTACACGACTATATTATTGTAATAAGTATATCATCATAAGAATAATCCATCTATTAGTTGAAGACTTTCGTATTATTTAGAATAAATGATGATTATAATATATGCATATAAAAGCAAGAGCAAGAGAAATTAAAAAAAACAATGTAGAATATTTCTTTTTCTTTTGTTCTAGCAACATTTTGGTTTTATTTTACATGGGCATTAATAAAACTTAATGTTAATGATAATGAAGCTCTTGATCTATTATCAACTATACGTATAATGCGATTATTCAAATTATTTAATCATCATCCAGGTTTAAAAGTTATTATAACATCAATGAAATATTCATCATCAGTTTTATGGCTATTAATATTCTTTGTTTTAATTGCTGTTGCTATATTTGCAGCATTAATTTATTATGCTGAACGCATGACAACACGACATCCTAATGAGAATATGTTTCGTTCAATTCCAGATGCTTTATGGTTTAACATGATAACAATGTCAACAATTGGTTATGGAGATTTATATCCAAAAACTATGTTAGGAATGTTAATTGGTGCTGTTTCAACAGGTACTGAAATGTCATTTTTTTTAGAGAATAAAAAAAAACAAATTAATAGTTTCTTTTTTTTAGTTGCTGGTGTATTAATTATTGATTTACCAATGCCAATTATTGTTGAATCATTTGCTAATTTTTATACACATCTTCGAGCTCGATCAAAATTACCTAAAACACGACGAAAAATTGGACCAGCTGAATCAACAGTTAAAAAACGAACACCTTTAACAACAATTGATAATGGACAAAATCTTAAATTACTTGGACAAACAGCTCGAGCATCAATATTTAGTACTAAAACAATTATCAATAATAATATTAAATCTTCAATTGCTTAAATAATAAAAATAACTCTATTCTTTTCTGATTTATTATATATAAAAACCAATTACTTTTAGTCATAACTGGTTTTGTTCAATTCAAGATATGACATGCAACAACGAGTCTTTTTTAAAAAATATTGAACCTTCGATTTTTAATGAATATCTTACAAGAAACTCTAAAAGTCAGAAATTTCGAAAAGCTACTTTTTAAGACTCTATAATTCAAGAATAGCTGTTCAAACGGTAGTTGTCGGTATCCTTCTCAAAGGATCATATGCATCTATATCTATACCGTTCGCATTTATTATTCATGTGTATTCATGATAAAAGATCTTAGTCGTCACATATTATCTTGAGTGGGAAAGAAGGACAAAGGATACCTATCTTAAAGTCAATTATATTTCATTCTAATTCTTTAATAGATCTCTGATTTTAGAAAGTAACATCTCACACCCACCCAATCTGTTGGAATGTTGTAAAGTGAATAGCTAAGTGACAAATTTATTTTTCTTGAGCTCTAATTTTTCTAGCAGTATTGTGCATAGCCAAGTTGAATCATGTCCCATCTTAAATATGCATTCAGCGCAATAAAAAAATGAATGGTTACTTTCTATTGAGAAAATTTTGCTAAAAAACGTTTGATCAAAAACATTGAAGATTTTTTGTTGTTTGTTTTCTGATATTTACATCCTATTGAGAGACAATGAAATTTCTATTGCCATATTTCCATACTTCAATTAAATCGTGTTGCACAAAAAATAAAATTACTTATTTTCTGTGAAAGTTTTTGGAAAACAATAAGAATCAATTACACCATCACTTATTCATTATCTTGACAGAATTAAGTTGTATTCAAGCACAGTATTGAGCTATGTTCTTCGATAGCTTGGCCATTGGTGTTCGATATGAGATAGAATGGTCAACAATACATGGTAATTATGTTGTCTGATCCTTTGAGTGTCCATCTCTTCGTATAGGGTCGTTTGATTGATCTTGTGACCGTGTAATGGAAAAGGAGAGGAGATTGAACGACATACTAAGTCTTGATTTTTTTTTCTTTGCGTACTTTATTGCGTTGGCCAAGGCAACATCTATCCGATATTATCGGAGTTATGGAAAAAAGGGAGTAGTGAATCAATCAAAATTAATTTCAAAGAACTGAATGTTTTTTATCGATACGTTTTATTAAATAAGCATCCTTCTTTGCTTTGAGTCATATTATAACCTCGGAAGGCATTTAATTCATAGTAAATACTATTCCAGCATTTTATGACTTGAAGTTTATAATGCATATATTAACTTTGTTCTTGATTGCCCTTCAGCTGCCTAATAGCTAGTCGGTTTCTGTATCAATTTCTATCGTACGAAAATTCCGAAAGATCTGTATTGACTGTATATAGAAAACAATTTGTTTCCAAAAATTCCAATTTTTTTTCAACTTTATCGATTTTGTAGGCCCGTTTTTATAAATGGCTATTTCAGCAGCCAACGAGAAGTAAAAGAATTAATTATTAGAAATCAAAATAGAATTTTTAATAGTATTTTGTTTAAAGTATATCCACAAAGTCGTTTCTCATTTGACTTCAAATACTTATTTTAAATTATAAAAAAAAAAAAACAGTTGTAAATGTACAATTGCAGTTACGTGGTCATTGTGCAATGATTTTCTACATTTCTTTTATCAACGTAGAAGTGAGTCAACGTTTTTTTCTATTCTGTCCCACATGACTGCCGTTTAGTATTTCAGGGTAGATTTTTACTCTTAGCGGACGAAAAAAGAAAAAACCCTGTTGCATAACATCTACTTCCTTTATATAAAAGATTCTTCAACAAGTTAGTTAATAGTTTGTGTTCGATTAATGATGAGTTTGCCATTTAAGTCACAAAATACCAAGGCTGCTGCTACCAAGAGAATCATACGGTATGCAGATAAATGAAAGAAGGTGTTGATGATAGCAATGCTAATTTTTCTACTGAAATTTTTTAGAGACTTGAGAGATCTGGATAAACATCCCATACCAGGACTTGGTGTCAGCTGTCCAGATGAATCAAATCCATTTATTTTACATTGTAATGTATGTATTTAAATAACCATTCGACCTATGTAAATAAGTAAATTACTGTCATTTTTAAGGTATTGATTAATGATGGACCCTATCAAGGCATTATCATTCATTTAATTCTTCATATTCCAGAAGATTATCCGCTGACAGGTCCTGCTGGAAATATAGCACCTGGCTTAGAATTTGATTCTAGTTTCCATGCTCATATTCATTATGATGGAAGGTATTTGACAGTATCCTTGGTAGACGTTTTCTCATTCAACTTTTTTATTCATAGAAATGGACATGCTTTATGCAATGACCTGTTGACCAACTATGCCGCGCATTTTCGAACAATCGATCATGGTAATGCCAAGCAGGCTAGTGGATGGAGGTAATTGAGAGATATCTCTCAATTTGAGGTGTTATATGTCAGTTGAGTTAATATGAACGAGAAAACCTTGCCGAGTGTTAAACTATTTGAGACTACTGTCATTCAATGAGTCTTGGTCAATACCAAAAAAGTCTATTATGGATCAGGATTCTTAGTTTTCTTTTGTTGGCTCGAATTTTCAAGACTTTCAAGCGGCTATAACACCTATCGATAGAATAAACTGCACTTAAGAATTCAATAATTTGACTGTTTCTATAATGCTTTCTACCAAAAACAGAAACCATGTAAAACACCCATAACTCAAAAAGAGAAAGTTAGAAATCCAAATGGAAATAGTGCTTTTCAATATTCAACAAAACCCATCGAGTGGTATTGGATGATTTTGCACTTGAAACCGTACTCTTCTGAGGGCTGATATGAATAGCTATCTAATTTAACAAACTTTCTAACCGATGAAATTTCCGAAGTTTGGAAAACCATTTCTTTTTCATTCGACAAATCTGTTAAAGGTTTTCAGAATCATTTTCAAAAATTTATTTCAGTTCCCGAATGTTCAAAAATCTTTTTTCTCTTAGAATAATAGTTACTGTTAAATGTTTGCTAAATAAAATAAGTTAGTTCAATTTATCTTAACTTTGACTGAAGTAATTTTGATACATCTAATATTAATATAAGTCTTTCTGCATTAATTTCTTCGTTGACTTTTATAGTCCTGGTTATACATTATCGACTGCACTTCTTCAAATTGTTACTTTTTTTGCCGAACCGGATCTTGTTGTTAATCCACCTCCAGAACGCATTGAACATTTACATAGAGTTGTGAAACATTTTAAATGTTCCACTTGTGGTCATACCTATGACAAACCAAATCCAACCATCGTTGATTATACTGCCATCGTATCAGTTAAACCAGAAGAAAACCAAGAAACAATAACACAAGACAATGAAGAACAACTGAAGGCAGAACGTGAACGCATGAAATTCCATGAGGAGCTTTTAGAAAAATTGACATGTGGTGTAACTAAACAAAATGTTATCGAAGATAATATTTGCTTAGGTTATCCACTATTGATTAAACGTGATCATACGGGCAGATTATGGTCAGAAATTGTTTTGGAACTCATCTCATACGATGCATATATTGCAGAAATACAAAAATCAGGTGGAGACAAATTAGATTTTTATGAAAACTGCCAATTTCGTTCAGTTACAGGACGAGATTATAATCATTGGTTACCAATATATATTAATGAGAATCATTTTGAAAAAGGAAAAATAATTATTCAAAATAGTATTAGTGTCATTCATTATGGTACGGCTCGAGGAAGTGTAAAATATGATTTTACTCCATCAATAGCATTGAGTGTATTAACAGCATTGATGAATAAATCAGCTGTACAATTATTCAATGGTCAAATGTTCGAATCAAAATATGCCATAGAGGCTTATTGTCATTTTCTACGTTTATTAATGCATTTCATTGATATTTATCCTGAATTAGGTAAGTTAGCAAACAAATTGATGCTATCATAGAACATATAAAATTTCCAAATCTCTATCATTTTAGATCGAAAAATCAATGAGAGAATAGAAGATTTTACAAGAAAGTTATGTTATCGTAATAAAAATACCATACCAGATATTGGCGAATTTTTAATACAAATTGCATTGTCAAGTAAATATGAATTAAGTGAAATAAGAAAATATGTTTATGAAGAATATTTTGCTCGACAAGTCTTTTGGATTCAAAGGAATAGTTCGATTAAAAATCTATTAGATATACAATCTGGTGATTTACCTGATATATTTAAATCTGCTAAAGTATCAAATCATTTATTAGTGTTTAATTTAGAAATGGCTCAAACATTTATCTTCTCTGGGGTAAAAAAGTAAGTTTCATTGTATTCTTTTTTTGTCATCTATTCTATTCTAATATATTATTTGTTTTAGATTTTTAGATGCAGCATATGGATATCCACCACCAGTTATTGTTGAAAATTTTCAACAGCGCTTAAAAGCTATAAAAGCAATAGATAAATACAGTGAATTTATTCAAGCCATCAAACTAGATAATATGATCAAATCATCAGATGATGTGATTGATTTGATAAAACGTTCAATCCATATATCCAATGAACAAGGCTATACAAGAATATTTTCGAGAGCTGAGGAACGAATTGAACATCAGAATAAACGAACACGATACGATCATGAGCATCAACGAAGATATTATCATTGAGAAGACAAACTATCGCTCTATATGTTCTATTGAATATCTTTTTTTTTGTTAATAAACAAATTTTGATGTTTTATTTGTACTTCAGATGCGTGTGTGGGTGGGTGTACTTTATTATCTTCATCCACACCCATGAGCGAGCCACCAAAGGATAACTGAGGGAGATTGTCACATCTAAAAAAAAAAATTATTCGTGGCACACACAAGGTGGAAAATGTGTTTTTTCTTTTATAATAATAGGATATTAAAATCTGTTGGTCCGGCTGAATGTAACACGATGGTCTGCTTATGCCACACCCACACCTGAGTTTGCTTTATGTCAATCACCAAAAATGATTTTTTATTACATAAAAAATCATTTCACTATTTAAATACATTTTGTTTAATGTCTCATGGAATCCGACATGTTCACAGATCGGCTGCTGGTATAAGTCAGGATACGTGCGATAACGCTTTCCTTTTATGCTTGTATATCGATAAATAGTTCTACCAGAAAAACACGAACGCACAGGAACTAAATGAGTACTGCATGGATATTTTCGAAAAAGTGTTGACCAGCGGTCATTGAACCATACACTCCAATTTCGATTCCGTTCATCTTTATGTGCGTACGGATCATAATATCTTCTGCGACCCAAGATTCTATGATGATGAATGCCGTTGGCACATATTGCATCGATAGTTGGATCGTTGCTTAAATGAAAACCGGTTGATAAGATTCCATCAGTATAGGTGTACGTCCGCAAATCAAAATCTTGTATGATTACATAATCAAATTTTGCTAATTGAGCATTGTCTTCAATGTATTGCATGTAGATATTTCGCAGACGAACCATCTTTTCGATGCGTGGCGTATCTCGATGAACCGTTGGTTGAGTGATAACCAGGGATAAATTGCACGAACGATCATCATTAACTCGATTACCACATCCTATAACATGAATTCGACCAGCAATTTTCTTTTCCTGAGCCCAAGTGATTAGTTCATGTCGGGTTCTATCTTTTGAATCACTCTCCACAATGACAATGGCAAAATCAGCAAAGAGCTTCATGATTTCTTCGATTTGTTGCTTCAGACGAGGAATGTGCTGTTCACGATCGTGTATCAATCCACAGATAATGACGCGACTGCGAGCTAAATGCAAACGACCGATTTCGAGTCTAGTCGCGTTTTTGTGTAGACATTGAAGAGATTGAGGGAGATGAAGATCATCGACAGACCATACTGTTGGATCATCAAAGCCAATATGAGGAGCTATACATAATATGAATGTCCCCATGATAATCAACAAGGAAATAAGAAACTTCCACCGACGACATTCATGAAGAACATAAGATTCTAAGTTAGTTACATTCAACAAGAGTCCCTTCATTTCAAGAAATATTTTAGCTGGAAACTGTATGAACATTTTCGCACCTAGAATAACAGAATGATACGAATTAGAATACGAAACATTTTGATCGCTTAGTCATTGCGAACTTCAAAATAAGAAATTTTCGTTCACAACTCGAAATTTACGCTGTCTAATTGTACAACACAAAATATTTTATTGACGGAATCGAACGCGAGTTTTTCATGGGACAGAGTGTACTGTATTCATGAATTTCGTCACGTGTTTTCGGCCATTGATGGAAATCTTATACTGTGTGGCATAATAATGTCGAAAATATGATTGCTGATGAGTCCGTTCTTAATATTAATAAAAATTTTCGAATATTCTTCGGATTTCTATAATTTACATTACTCTCTAAATTATGTACCGATGCAAAGAGGATATTTCGGAAAGTTTATGAATTTTGATAATTCCTTTATGAAAAAAAAATTTTATGTTCTATTTTCGAAACCTGAGTACTCATAGCTTAAATATTCATTTTTAACGTGAAATTTATGAGTCTTGTACGAAAGCAAAATCATGACAATATAAAACTGTCGTCGTTTACAACTAAACTCAGAAAGAAGATTCCACAGTTAGGTGGAAAAATAATTTTTCGTTCAACATTGTCTAGCAAAGTTCAAGTATCTAGAAAAAGAGACTTCGGAAACTTGAGGACTTTGAGACGTTTATTTTACAAAATTTTTCCTGCTTTCCTACACACTAAGATAAAATGTGTCGCATGTGTCGTACTTTGCGATACAATGTACGACACATTCAAGTGCGACACGAGGAGCTCGTTGCGACACATTTCTTCCAGCAAGCGCACGACGCATAAAAGTGCGACACATTTTGACCACGTGGGTTCGAATCTATTCTTCATTGTTTTTTTCTTTTTTTTTTGTTTTACAGAAGCGAATAATTCTGTTTTTTAGCTTAAAATAAATTAGTAATACTTATTCGTACAATTCAAGACGGGTAGATCTTAAGGTCTCTCCGTCTCGAATCGATTTGATCTCGATCAGACCGCTTCCAGGCAGTCCATTCTGGATCATCTATCGATCTCTGAACATGTGCTCGAATAATGGCTATTCGAGGAATAATCTAGAAGACAAGGCATACAAAAATGTGTAAGTTTAGTCTGTTCAACTGTGTCGGTTATATATAGCTGTGCACGCGAAACAAAACGGTGAATGAATGATTAGCGGACAGACCACGACACATCTATAATACGACACATTCTGACTGCGACACATTTTTGTAGTGATGTGTGCGACACTATCGTGAACGACACATTAGTGCGACACATTTTATTTTAGTGTGTAGAATATATTATTTGAACAGTCTCAGAAGTTTCCGTAATTCTGACATATTACCTCAATATTTAACGTTTCGTAAACAAAAAACTTGTCATGATCTGTTCAAGTTCTATCTTGATTACTATAAAAAAACTGCAAGATGTTGTAACTGTGTTAGATTTGACAATACAAACGAAGATTCTACAGCAAACAATTATTTTCAAGTGAATTTTCAATGGATTCCTTCTCTCCTATTATCCTCAGACAATAAGAATCAACTATCAACTGTTACAGTTCAATATCACATCTCAATTGATAATACATAAAAAAATCACTTTATTACAATTGTTTGCGACGACATATAAAATTTTATTATCGACTCACTATACATCCATTGCATGAAATCATTGGAGTTCCTTCACTGCCAACATTGTGAAGAAATGAATTATTATTTTTTCTTTTCTATATTCTTCTCCTTTTGCAACTCTTGTAGCTACTTGTTGAGTTTCCTTCTATGCACATCAATCAATTGCAGTGTTCTTGAGTTATACATCTTGAGAATGAGAGTGAGATTGAAATCAGTGCCGTAAGCAACGAGAACTGAAAAGGCTTCAGCCTCTTCGAACAATTTCTGGCAATAGTCCTAGTTGAGGGTAACAGCAATGCAAGGATGGGATTTTTGAGAGTATTTTATGCAAAGTGAAAACCCTCGCTCACTCCACATCCTGTGATGGTCGAATGATTTGTACGAAAAACGTTTTGTCCGGGTTTAGATTCATTGATTAGTCAATATAAAATATGGTACCTTTCAAGACGGAGTCATTGATTTATAGCAGAGATGTCCATCGCGGCGCTGCCGCTGCCGCTGCCGCGGTGGCGGTGGCGGCGCGGCAGCGGCAGGTTTTTAAAAAAAATCACCGCGGCAGCGGCGCGGTAGCGGTAGATTTTTTTAAAAGTCATCGCGGCAGCGGCGCGGTAGCGGCAGGTTTTTTAAAAAACCATCGCGGCAGCGGCAGGATTTTTTTGGAGGACATTGAAAAACTGTATGAATTTAATAGAATTTCACGATTTACAAATGAAACGCCCTGATATTGAATAAATCTGATGGACTAGTACCCATATCTCTGGTCAAATATAGTCACAGCAGTGAAATTAGAAACACTTTTTTGAAAATCGTCGCGGCAGCGGCGCGGTGGCGGCACGTTTATTTTATAATTCATCGCGGCAGCGGCGCGGCAGCGTTTCTTTCATAAGTCATCGCGGTGCGGCAGCGTCGCGGCAACATTTTTTTATAAACCGTCGCGCCGCGGCAGCTTTTTTTTTCTAAGGCCGCGGCGCGGCAGCGGCAGATTTTCAGCCGCGATGGACATCTCTGATTTATAGGCATCGAATATTCAATCAAATTAACAAGGGTGTGGGTGTTGGTATGGGTGTTGAATGTGATTGTTAGTGGATTTCATTATGGCTGTGAATGTTGGTTTATCGCATTATTTTAGTGATGAGTCACATATAATCCACCTTCACGCACAATCAGCACCCAAGATCGTCACACCGACACCCATATCCTTCAAATTTTTTTGTCTCTTTTTGAAATGTGAACGAAAGCGCAACTAATTTGAATTAAGTTAATGAAGCAATAAAAATTAAGCACCGTGCTTGTGTGAAGTTTTAAATAAAAAAGTAATTTGATTGATATTAATTGAGCGTTTGCGGCAGAAAACTTAGAAGTGAGTGTCGCCTGTCGAGTGTGTCGGTGTGGCCGCGAGTGTGGATGTAATAAGATCTGAACTCACACCCATATCCTTCTTCTAAATATAAGATATTGTTGTAGAGCAAAGAGTTTTCTCAATTTCGATGCAGGTTGACTTGAAAAACATTGAACAGTCTTAAAACGAGTACTTCGATCAAATGGATGTTTTAAGAAGATCGTATTTTACGAGTGACTCAACTGATTAAGGCGAAATTTGTAGTCAATATGCATCTTTGTAAAGCATGGGGCTATTAAAAACTTCAGACCACTATTATATTCCAATCACTAGTTATGAAGTACTAAAGTCGTTGATAATGTAAACTTTTGTCCGCATTGAATGTGAATTATAAAAAGTTAAGAGATCCATTTTTGGAGTGAAAATTTTATGCTGAGTAGTAATTATAGAGATATGTACCGATAAAAAATTGCAACTCAATCAACTGAGCTGTTCTTGAACTATTCTATCTTCCAAATCTATATTGGTCGAAATGCTAATTTTAGGGCGGTTCATAAAACATCCAAAAAAAATGGACGGTTTAATTCCAGATTGAGGCGAACAGAACAAAAGCGAGTTCTGAAGGTATAAACGCTTGTGAACACTCGAAGAGAATTTGGAGAAAAAACCCGAATACACTGTACGCCAGTAGACGAACACATCCCAAGCTGCTTGTTCTCAATGTCTTCGTTTGCTGACACACAACGTGCTCATATTCTTTTCCCAAATTCTCTCCAAATGTTCGCTCGTCTCAAACGTGCTGGGTGCGGGTATGAGATGTGGGTGTGGAGTGTAGAGTGTGGGTAAAGAGAGGAAAAACACCCAGATCCACAGCCACCGACACCCGCACCCTTCAATTAAAGGAAATTCAGCCACAATATCCTCTTATTTCAATACCATTGGCACCAGCGTTATATCATAATAGAAAACTCGAACATTACATTAATAAATGTCAATCGAGTTCGGTTATTGACTTAGATGAACAAAATTTGTCTGATGAAGATATGACAATTGTTGTTCAACGAGCAATTATCAATGAACATTGCAAATAGCTTAGTTTGAACAGAAACAATATTTTATCACATGGCGCATCCGTTCTAGCATCAGCAGTAAACAGTAGTAGCACTATGAAGGCATTATAGCTGTCTAATAATCATATATCAGATGCAGGTGTTTAGGCTCTGACGAAGATATTACCAACACACAATTCGAATCTTCAACGGCTTGGTCTTGTTGAAAATAATATTACAAATGAAGGTGCAAAATATCTCGCTGAAATGCTTCAGACAAACCGAACATTGAATATTCTTGGATTAGGCAAAAATCAAATTGGTGATCAAGGTGCACAACTGTTATGTAATGTACTCGCTCGACAAAATAATAGTATCGAAGGATTATTTCTTCAAGAAAATCCAACAGCGAGTAACTTTCCTGTGAATGTATTTGCTGAAGTGCTCAAAAACAATCCATCGTTAAACAGACTTTGATTATTCAGATGTAATCTGTTGGAAGATGCCAAAGAAAACCTTAATGCATTGGCTCAATCAATCAAAGACTACGATTTAATAATGTAAAATGAATTGAACTATTCGCATATTTTCACCATCGCCATGTGATTTGTTAACATGAACTTTGTTTTTTAAAATAAATGGTTATCCATTAATGGATTGATAAAGAATAAAACAAAAAAAGCTACTTAAATTTAATTAGTAGATATCGTTCTGAATAGTATTTGTCTTCGTTCCGAGGCTTGATTGATAATTCTTTGAAATAAACAACCCATCGATTTATTAGACTCAATATAGTACAGAGCAAATCCCAGATAGTTTCCACATTAACCAATCCGTTAAAGAAAAACTTTTCGATCATTTTCAAGAAATCTAAGAGTATTATTGACAAATCTCTATAACCAACGCATTATGAAAAGATTTCACACGAAACCTAGACTGAATTTTTGTCATTACTGTGAAACTGTCTCTAAACCTCAATAGATACTTTTGCAATTACTCAGCAATTTTAGTGAATACACGAATTACGAAATATTATTTTTTTGTATATACATGTCAGTGTACTTTATTATTGAAAGAAGACGCTATCCTTTCCAGTATTTTTAATGTTCTTAATTTCCTAGTCATTTCTGAAATTACAAATATTACGAAGGGTAGAATCTTCTCTATCTTATGAAAATGGGTTAAAATAACTAGTTTCATAGTGGTTGGATAATTTCATACTCCACTTTGAAAATTTTTACTAGTATTTTATGAAGTTTCGTAATTTCTGATTAAATTTACCCTTTTGTCTTACGATAGATTGCAATAGGTATTGAGAAATTTCGGAAGTAACCTGTAGATTTCAGTGTTTTTTTTTTCTTTGATAGGTTCTTTCACTGTATTGGAAACTGCTTTAAATTTGAAAATTTATTTTTTTTTGTAAAAATCTAAAGATAATTCTTTTAGTTTCAGTCTATTTGTTAGCATGTGACCACATTCAATAAAATTGATTTGATCAAGACATTTTTTAACATGAACAAGCGATTAAAACCGATTCGAATTAACATATCATCTAGTGATACTCTCGCTTTCGTTTATTAAGATCATTAGTGAATATTTTTTCGAATAATCAACAATTAGATATCACATTCAATTTAGAGCACAAAAAAAGATCGGTTTTAAATTTTATTTACTAATACACACACACACCATTGCCATTTCTTTCCTTACATGACAATGTCTTTGTTAGTAGTAATTATATGATTTCCATTCATTTCATCTTCGAATTTGTGATTGACCAAGCTTTAAAATATATTGGTATAACCTTGTTGATTTGATACATGTATAGAGCGTTTTATCAAACCAATCATATCATTCGATGATTTGATTTTATCGCTCATTCGTATAGCTTGAATGAGCACACTATATTGATCTATTGCTTTGATGGCTTTTAATCGTTGTTGAAATTTTTCTACAATTATTGCAGGTGGATATCCATATAATCGATCTAAATGTCTAAAAAGGAAAAGGATATAGTACAGCATCGTGCAGAGTGTAGAATGACGATAAAACAAAATAACGTATTTCGATAGTCAAGGGATAATTCTTAACTATTTTCTCCGGGTCATCAAATCAAAAGCAGACACTTACTCTTTTACACCCGGAAAAATGAATGTTTCAGCCATTTCCAGATTGAATACCAACAAATGATTTGATACTTTTACCGCTTGGAATATTTCAGGCAAATGTTGTGTTGTAATATCTAACAAGCTCGAAATTTTACTGTTTTTTTCAATCCAAAAGATTTGTCGAGCAAAATATTCTTCGTAGACATAATTTCTAATATCATTGAATTTATATTTTGTTGATAAGGCTATTTGTATTAAAAATTCACCAATATCTGGCACTACCTTTTTATTACGACTTTGTAATGTTCTTATGAACCTTTCTACAGTTCTATTAATTCTATTCTCTAAAAAAAACAATAAAAATCAAACATGAAAAATATTCTTGAACAAAATTCATCGATATTTTTACTTTACCTAATTCAGGAAAAATATCTATAAAATGCATCAATAAACGTAAAAAATGGCAATAAGCTTCTATTGCTTGTTTTGATTCATACATTTGACCATTAAATAATCGAACAGCTGATTTATTCATTAAAGTTGTCAAAACACTCAATGCCATATGTGGCATGAAATCATATCTTGTGCTACCTTGAGCAGTACCATTATGAATAACACTAATACTATTTTGAATAATAGTTTGTCCTTGTTTAAAATGATTAGCATTAATATACAAGGGCAACCAATGATTGTAATCTGCTCCAGTGACAGAACGAAATTTTAAATGTTCATAAAAATCTAATTTGTCCCCACCAGTTTTCTGTATTTCAGCAACGTATGCATCATATGAAATGAGTTCCAAAACAATTTCTGGCCACAAACGACCACGATTATCACGTGTGATCAATAATGGATAACCGAGACAAATTTTATCTTCTATAACATTTTGTTTTGTTACACCACACATTAATCTTTCCGCTAATTCACGCTGTAATCGTAAACGTTCACGTTCCGATTTGATTAATTCTTCTTGTTCCTTTGACATGGTTTCTTCTTTTGTTTCTTGTTTATCTGGATTTAGTTCATTATAACCAACTATAGTCGGGTTTGGATTAGCATAAGAATGACCACATGTTTTACATGTGAATTCTTTTACTATTTTACGGAGATGAGCAATGCTCTCTGAAGAGGGAGCAACCCTAAAATCAGGGTCTGCAAAAAATGTAACAATTTGAAGAAGTGCAGTGGATAAAGTATAACCAGGACTAGAATTACGAGAAGAAATGAATGTAAAAAGTTCGATAATACCTATAAAACGTTTAGTTACCTCCAACCACTTGCTTTTTGACTGGCACCGCCATCAATCGCACGAAAATAAGAGGCGTAGTTCGTTAATAAATCATTACACAAAGCATGTCCATTTCTGAAAGTGGAAAAACCAAGTTAGAACGACCACTATCAATCATGAGATTAATAATGATTATACCTGTAATCTTCATGAATATGAGCATGATAACTAGAATTGAATTCTAAACCCGGTGCTATATTTCCAGCTGGACCTGTCAATGGGTAATCTTCTGGAATATGAAGAATTAAATGAATCATAATTCCACGATAGGGTCCATCATTGATCAATACCTGAATCAAAAATTAATCATTTCTATATGCAAATCAAATATTTAGTACTTAAATACATACGTTACAATGTAAAATAAATGGATTTGATTCATCAGGACAGATAACACCAAGCCCAGGTACCGGAAGTTTATCGAGATCTTTCAGATCT